>JADDOH010020444.1:0-17842 GCA_016648135.1 Agrypnia vestita | reverse complement strand
CATTAAGAAAAATATTATTCATTATCTGTTTATTGACGTTCATCCAATAGTTATTCTATTTCAAGAAAAGCCATTTAATTTTATATCTTGACTTATATAGTTCCATCATCAAATCACCCCCATTTATGTGCTCCATATTTACTAGCTGAGAGTTTAATAGCTAATGATTACTGAAATCAAAGACTTTCATTCCTGAAATTTTCCCCATAATAAATAATGGAAATTCAGATGATTCGTTCTAGAAACAAAAAATATTCATATAAATAAATAATTTATGAATGCATATTTTTTTCAGTTTTACGCTATGTAAGATGAATTTCGCAGTCACCAATGGAATCAAGTGTTGGTCGTCTACTGGGATCTTTTTTGGGGGACTTTAACAAGGACCATATCCAATGGCACGTGCTTTTGGCTCCTTTTGAGGATTTTGCAGAAATGTGACATTACATTGTCGTTATACATATCATACATCGCTCGCTCTGTTATAGCCTTATTCAGGTGGCGCTTTTCTACACAATTTTACTCATTCGTGATCTTGTGAGGCTCGGCAGACAAAACGCTTAGTCGTATCAGATCGATCTGTTCCGGATTCGACGAAGCCGGGAGAATTGGAGATTGAGCCGGCACGCGACATACTATGAAAACACTGTAATTAATGTAATGAACAATTTGTTAGCTGTTTCGTAGTTAGCTTTGGCCTAGTGCATTTCGCGTGTCAGGCGATCAACCATTATCGGCGGAGATTGGGAGGGAAAATATTTCTTTCCGTTCGTCATCGCACATTTTTGATTTATTTGAAAATTTAAACTTCAGATCATACTTCAGTTTACTACCTAAACTTCATATTCAATAATAATAATAATAATAGTTGGATAATTTATATACCGCCGTTTTCGTGAGTACTCGCCTCAAGGGCGCTTCACACAAAACAACTAACTGACTAAAAACACTTATTTGCTACTAGCTGTGCCCGCGCGGCTTCGCACGCGTAGATTTTTAGAACACTGTTTGGATCGTCATAGAACTTTCGCGAACCTTTTAGAACATTCTCCTTCCAGAACTTACAAGAAATTCGAATGTACAGGAACCTTCTAGACACACTGACACTCCGTTTAGAACCTTATAGAACTTTCGGGAATTTTCTAGAATCTTCTGCTTCCAGAACTTTCTAGAGCAGGTTTTTCCGGAACCTTCTTGACTCACCGACACAGTCAGCGCGCCTATTTTGAAACAATCTGAAGCATTTGCGGCCTTCCCATAACAAAACAATGTGCTAGAATGCACATTTTCGTCACCCACTCCCACCCACGCTCAGCCACCCCCACCAAACTTGCACATTCTCAATGGGACACTAAGGGCTATCCACCACCATAACCACCAGGGGGTGGTAGTATCTGGTTGTGAAGAAAACTTGGCGGATAGGGAAACACGGGTTTCTTTTTATATATATATATTGATTACATACTTATTCACTGGATGATATGCAACAAATGTAATTAACATCTAAAACTGTAATAGATTGGGAGTGCTAGAAAGAATCAGGTATTTTCGCAGAGTGCATACTAGGAGTGGGAAACATTTCGTAGTGTTGTAACGGTCTGATTCCATATGTTTTTATATGACTGTCTAAACAAATGCGTCTTTAGTTGTTTTTTGAACTGTGGAAAGCTGTCTGCTTATCTCAGTTTATTGGGTAGTCTATTCCACAAATTTGATCTTCAACAATACTTCAGTTTTTCTCAAATATTAACAATTTTTCAATCTTTGCCATTCGTTGGTAGATTTTTTCAGTATCAGTACAGAGTGGCACTATTCGTTTTTCTTTATTACTTCGGATCTGGCAACGGCTCGCGGAACCCCGCCGTTATTTTTGTATTCCTCCCGACAGACCGGTCCCGGCGGCGCGAGCTCTCCCCGGGCGCCCCGCAAAAGTGGCCCGGCCCGCGGCTCCCCGCCTTGCCCTGGCGGGAGGGCTCGGCGCGGCCCTTTTGACAGCGGGCAGGGAAGCTCGCGCCCCGCGGCGCCCCTCGCGCACCCCTCGCGAGGGGAGCGGACTATTTCGGTCCTGCCGAGCTTTCTCCACTAAAGCGCCGTTTTGTAGCGATCGTACGTATTCCGACCGATGCTTGTTTCGTGAATTCCGAGTGTGGAAAATAAATTAAATTATATTGTCTTCTTCTTCTTCAAAAACAGCAAAATAATTTTGTGGTGACATTATTAATGTAATTAATGAAAATAAACTTAGTTTTTCACCACTTTTGTATTGAAAGTATCAAAATACAAAAATTACAAATTTTACATACAAATTATACAGAATCACAGTTTGATAGTGTTAATAGTAAATTGAATATTATAAATAACCAGGACCTTTTTACAAATAGTTATCTTTTAAATTTATTTTCATATTAAGTAGGTTCTTTATTACTCCCTTTATATTAACTCGTGGCATCTGGCTGTTTGTTTCTTTGACGCAAAAACTTTGGACGATCTTTAACCCTTTTCCCGTTATCCAATCGAGCTGTAACTTTGCAAGCAGACCCGTGGTGACGATCAAGAAGATCTATCAAATTTTCGTTAAAAAAACTAATAATTACAGTAATATTTGGATTTTTAGAAATTTTTAATGGTTTTTTTTCATACAACTTACTCAATTGTAAATATTTCGACGCATCTGGTAGACACTAAACCTGATTATAGTATAATTTTGGATTTATGGAAATTTTTTATTACTCCCTTTCGTAGCGTCGCCCGACCGAAGCCCAACGCGTAAGTTAAGCGCAAAACCAGTTTCCACTAGTAAACGAGAAAGGAAGTATAATAAAAACTTCGTTTTTATGGCTTAGTTTTTATTATTCATTTTCCATATATAATTTTTTTCTTTAATATTTGGATTGTCTATAGTTCGATTTTTGAATTCAATTTTGCTAGTATACAATTGTATTCTGGCAAAGGGGCCGCGGGCTCTGAAATATGTTGATATTTTCAAGACGAAAGTGGTGAAAACTAAGTTTATTTTTATTAGTTATAAAATAAATTGAACAATATCCCCGAATAAGGAACCCGGAGTTTTTTAGAATAAGTCAGCCTAATAATGTTGGTTATTTTCTCACATCACAAGAATGTGTCGTACATGTAATATGTGATGCTGACGTCCTTACAGAAACCCCATCATCATTTAAAAAGTCACTCCTACACAACATCCATTTTCTTGACAATAATCTGATGATCTGGTTGTGTCTTATGCCTGGGTCTGGGGTACTATGCCGTGTTATTATATACATTGATAAGTTGGTGAATAACAAACATAACGTAAATTTATTTATATTGAGCGGAACGCGAGATTGCATGACTTCAGTGTGAAATCAGTAGTCAAAGCGACAGTATAGGCCTTTTCGTACAAGCTTGCAATTGAGTTAATGTGGGTACAGTGCGTAATACACGCATTGTTTCGTTGTGTCAAGTTTACGGATACGAGAGGGGCGCATCCGTAAACTTAACACAACGAAACACTGCGCGTACTACGCACTGTACCCACACTAACTCAATTGCAAGCTTATATCCTTCCTTCCTGGGTTTCAATCCGTGGATTGGTTTGCAGCAAAGCACATCTCCTTCTCCATTCTGCTCGGTCTCCGGCGATGCTCCTCAGCTCTGTGTAGGAGGCACAATTCATATCTTGGCACACTTGCTCAAGATATTCACGGCGAGGGCGCCTTCTGGCAATCTTTCCCTCTACCATTCCCTCCAGTATAGTTTTGAGCAGATTTTCATAGCGTAAAATATGCCCCATGCATCCATTTTGCACGCCTTTTCGAGATGGTATTTACTCATCATGTGCCTGGTTTCATCGATCCTGCTGAGAACCTCTTCATTCGTAATGTGGTCTCTCCAGGAAATTCCTAGGGCACGTCTGTAGGTCCACATCTCGAAGGCTTCTATTGTTGTTTTTTTCTGTGGTCAACGCACCATGTATTACATCCATACAGCAAAATACTCCACATATAAGTTTTTATAAATTGCTTGCGGAGCTTATATGAAAAGACCTATACGTTAAATTTCATACAGTCGTTCAGTTTATTCGGAGAAAATCATTGATTATTTTAGGTAGGCACGCCCCTAATAATTTATATATTTTTATTTATTTATTTATTTATGTATTTATTTAACGCCCTTATGGGCTTTTACAATGTACAGAATATATTTTTTTTAAAATAACATAAGACAGTTAAAATAAAAATACAGTTAAAAGTTACAATAATAATAATAATACAGAAAAAAAATAAGAAAAACATAAAAACATAAGATAAAATAATAATAAAGTTAAAGGTACAAATAATAATAGTTAAAGGTAAAATAGAAAGATTTATTGTCCATTTCCATTTCGTTGGGATGTAAACAATTGTATCAGCTTTGTCCTATAAACAGTTATACTATCAGCAAAAATGTCAGCCGCCTCTGCATGCTCATTCCCTAATGAGTGTAATCTGGGAATTACAGAGTTTTTTTTGTTAATGTTTGTTTCTCTATCGGATCAGTTAAATATGTATTCCGTGAATGATTTTTCTCCAGATTCATTTTTAATGGCGTCCTTTGGCGAACGGGTTGGCTGGGTGCTAATAAAGAACATATAGTACACGAGACTGCGATATATCTTCTACACCCGATCATCTCCCACGGTAATCGGGTCTCTATTTCAGTGCGACATCAGTATCATACAAGTATAAATGTTGCCACTGTACTAGTGATGGGTCCGCTCTGTATTCACTGCTTCAATGTAGTACTACATTACATTGAAGTGTGTGTAGTTTGATGTGTAGTACACACACTTCAAAGTTAGTGAAAGTACATACCTCAAATAGTACACTTTATTTCAAAGCGAACACTACAAAGTACATTTCTAAGTTATCGAAAGTACGAGTACATACTTCAAATAGTACATTTTTCGTGTGAAATTTTTGGGAAGTCGATGTAGATATATGAAGAAATTTTTGGAAATCGAAACAAACCCCCCCATGGTTTGAAAAATTTTGGGATCGAATGAAGAAATCTTTGGAAACTGAAACCCCTCCCCCCGTTTTGAAAATTTTCTTAGTACACTTTTCAAGAAGCACTTGCAGGTCATTACAATTTTGCAGTACTACAATTAGTTTGAGGATGGCCCCGTTAAAAGCCGCAACAACCGTAGAACTTGTATGAGAAGACGTATGAATGTGGCCGAAGCAAAAGTGGTGTGCCAGGATAGAAGAGTGTGGCGTTCAATCCTCTCTGCCTACCCCTGCGGGGAAACGGCGTGATGGTTGGCTAGTTAGTTACAATTACTTTACTTCATTAATCCTACAATTTTGTAGTACTACAATTACTTCACTTCATTAGTACTGCAATTTCGTAGTACTACAATTAGTTCACTTCGTGTAGTTTTTACTACAAATGTAGTGTACACTTTGTAGTCTTCAAACTGGTGAACGCGCGTGTGTTGTAGTCTTCATTTTGAAATGTAGTTTTTCCTTCGCTACACTCTACTCCCGGCGTGTACCCAGCGAGGCGCGTGACGCGGCGCCGTACTCCAATTGACGAATTAAACTGTACGTTCTCCAATTGCTCGATCGGTGCGCCTCGTTGTTTTTGTTGCTAGCAGCGCTGCGCCAATCGTCTTGCCCCATTTTTATTCAACCGTGAATCGCGCCTTTGCGACGACCCGCCGCTAATTGATATCCGATAGGTCAGGTGTCGGCGGCGAGTATCGAACCGGTGAATGTTTGATACTTGCATTACCCCCTCCCCGCGCGTTAATTACTCTTGGCGCGCCGAACTTCTCACCCCCCGGAAGAGGGCTGCTCTCTCTCCCGTCGTAATTCACGACTGTTTTGTTTTGTGACGCTCGGGGTGTATTGTGGAGGCCGAAAATGCGTTTTGGAGGGATTCATTTTCATTAGGCAGTACCGGAAATAAATGTAGCCTGGTGGTAAATAATTTACATGATGATATTAGGAACTGTATCTAGGAGCAATGCAGACATATGGTCCCTACCACAACAACCATTCATAACCAGCAGCATCAGATCTAGCCTACTAGCTTGGATAGGACGTATAACCCGCATTAATTTTACACGCACAACTACCTATCGACTGCTGGGTTTCACTGCCACTGAAGTACTAACACTAAATCAAATCTCAGTTAGCCTAAAGGGTCTTATGTCTAAAAGTAGAAGTATAAAAGAAATTTCGTACATTATTCTTAGAATTAAACAGGTAAAAACCGCGTTCCGCAGCAGTCGCGCCGTTTGTCAGCCCGGCCGGCTCTAGTAACATCCGCGTATCAGTACGGGCGGCAGCGGAAGGCCCTACAGTTATCGTTGGATATCTTTAAAACTAATAACCGGATCGAGTTGATATTTTCACACAATATTTTTGAAACATTTTTCTTTAAGAAAATACCAAAAAAAAAATCGATTTTTTAAAAATCCTGACTACACGTAACCCCTTAAACAGTCAGTATACCAGGCTAAACCAATTTTAAAAAGTGCGCTGGATCGACTCATAGACAATAGACGATATCCTAGCTGATCTATCTAGGGCAGGTGTGGCGAACCTAGGGCACGCGTGCCAGAGGTGGCACGCGTGCCCTAGGTTTGAGAATTTGGAAGGCACGAACGATTTCCAAGTTCAAAAATATTTTTTTAAATTTTTAAATAATTGAATTTGGAAATAATTGAAAGCAATCGATTAACGAACATAATTAATAAATATGCAGAAGAAGAAATAATGAAACATTGGAACGCCATTCCAGAAATCTTTAACGATTTAAAGAAACTAGCGAGAACAACATTATTAATTTTCTTTTCTACATTGCTTGGGAGTCATTATTTTCAGAAATGTATTTCATAAAATGTAATTCAAGAAAAAGAATGACTGATGAATCCAGTTGGTCATGTGTATTACTAAAAGTGACGAAATACGAACCAGATATTAAGAATTTATCATCGAATATACGACAGAAAAAATCTCATTGATAAACAACTAATGTGTATGTTTATCGATTACGACTTTATTTTTAAGAAACTATATTATAATTTTTAAGGTTGTAAATAAAATTCAGAAAAAAAAACATTTTTTCTATTTTGTTAATTTTTTTTATTGTTTGGGCACGCCATACAATCGAGAAATAATATTTGAGGATTTTTGGCACACTTAAAAAAAAAATCCTTAATAAATAAATAAAGCATTACTTAAACCTTGATTTGGACACGGTATTGAAAGTCAATACATATACCATATCAGTCCCCAAACACAGATTGCCCGAGCACTACTTCCTGAAGCAGAATAATCCACTCGATCTACCGGACTTAGATGCAGACATTTGGCCCGATTCTGAAAATAACAATATCTGGATCTTTAAGATCTTTATCCCAACACTTAATAGACGATAATAAAAATTAAAAGTGTCCAGAGCGGATTTTGTAATTCTACGGCTCAAATACACTGTATTTGATATAAGAAAGATTGTTTCTTACAAACGTATTAATTTCTTCATCCACAGCGTCCAGATGAAATATCACAGCTAAACTTGTCATGACCGTGTTCGGCGTTACCGCGTATTCAAATCTTCCCATCTTGACATTTTTTGACAGGTATGTCTGGATCTTTAAGATCTTTATACCAACGCTTAATAGACGATAATAAAAACTAAAAATAAACGAGACATAGCTTTACGTCGGTGTTTGTTTCTGTAAGTTTCTATATGAGATAGATATAGAGAGAGGAAGAAAGAGGTAAATTGTTATCTGTCAAATGTCAAGATGGGAAGATTTGAATACGCGGTAACGCCGAACGCGGTCAAGTTTAGCCATGATATTTCATCTGGACGCTGTGGATGAAGAACTTAATACGTTTGTAAGAAACAATCTTTCTTATATCAAATACAGTGTATTTGAGCCGTAGAATTACAAAATCCGCTCTGGACATTTCAATTTTTATTATCGTCTATTAAGAGTTGGGATAAAGATCTTAAAGATCCAGACATTGTTATTTTCAGAATACGGATGATTGTCCTGAATACCCGTAAATTATAATTCGAGGGTGAAAGGGCTTTGGTGATTATTTCGAACTTTTATTTAGAATTTTTACTCTTTCAATTTGATTATGCATATAAAACACGCGAATGTTTATTACAATGTTTCGATCGTAAAATTGTCAAATCTACTTAGAACTGATGTAGGCGGTCTAGCCACGAGTAGAATACAGAGTGTGCAAGGAATTGGAAAAAAATCTTAGGCCTCACGATGAACCCTGCAATGGAATACTAGAGAGGTTGTATATACATGGCAGAATAGCCCAATAAAATGTAACCGGAAGATTGTGTTCTGTTTTCCTTCACCGTGTATACTCTGAGTTTATCTAAACATAGATATATGTACACGGTACTGAGACTTATCTAAAATAAATGTCCGATACTTATCTCATTGCATACGCACGCACCATTCATTAATTTATATGCGTTTATATTTATATGTGTATATGTAGGGGGAGCAACATTATTCAAAATGATTCATTCCGAATTATTCTACAAAATTTGTGTTTTAACACCGGCCAAGAATTTTTCACGTCATCTTGGAATATTTGGTGGCCGGAAGTTCAGTGACGCATAATTACGACGTCACGTGACCACGGCAAAACTGGGGGATAGGAAATCGTATTTGACGTCGAAAATGTTGGAGAACTTTTTTTATTTCGAATCATTTAATTTTAGAGATAATGCTTCAAGACTGTTTCAAATCCTATTAAAATAATATTACGTTAAAGGGGGAATACCTACCTACGATGCGCGAAAATGGTCAATTTTTGTGAATTTTGCGAAGAAAACGTATATGAATTATGGTATTTGTATAATTTCTACATGAAAGTAGGTAGGTACATACTTTTAAGAATATGCAAAAAAAAATTATGAAAAAATATTCAACATTGGCGGAAAATTCTTGGCTTTTATCGACTGCCGAAAAAAAAGGTCCTCCGCGGTGACCACTCCCATTTCATCTGTAATCATCACAATAAAAATTTTAAAAAAGATTATCAAAATTGATACTATAATTTAGTCTTTGACGTAGGGGTTTTTGAAAATATAGATTTTTTACAAAATGGCGGGCGTTTGAATTTAAAATAGCGGTTTTTAAGGAAAAATTCGGATTAATAATGCCGATAAAAAAAATAAGTCAGTTAAAAAAATCCTACGACAAAGACTAGATAATTATGTATAGAATAACCACTAGAAATTTCAAGTTGATCGCTTCAGTGGTTGCCGAGATATTTTGTTCACCGATTTTCAAAACATGGTTTCTAGTAAAACGCGTTTGAAAATAGAGCAATATATGATAATAAACAAAGAGATGCCACTATTATCGACTATCACTTATTTAATGTTATTTTTTGAATTCTAGCTTCAAATTTTCACCAGATATTCTTAAGACCTCAAGCTTTAAGAAAATGCAAAAATTTAAAAATCGATTTTTACAAAATGTCTTTGTAGGTATTCCCCCCCTCAAGGCCTTATCTGAATTAATACACAGTCAAAGGAAAAAAATTTTTTTTTTTTTGAAATGACTATAAGCCTATAATTTAATTAATATACCGTAGACAAGTAGCTTGAATTTCGAACACATTGATTAATGGATGACGCTTAGATGAAAAAGGCATTTATGTATTGAATTGAAGAAAAAAATTCAGAAACATTGAAAAAAATGCTAACGTTAATGTCGCTTATCTCCGTGACTGTCGATATTTCACACAAAGCGTAAAGAATATTTTCTATTCAAATTTGAATGAAAAAGACTCCCCCGAAGTTTTTACTACTAGCTGCGTAGGTAATGTATTTTGTACGAATTTACTAATATGTAAATTATCCATGAATTAACTATATAATAAGCACTATTATTTGTTTGTATGTCATTCTAAGTACATGCAATTTATTTTTGGATCGACTGATAGATGAATATATCAAGATTCACATTAAAAAGTTATTTTTTATTCTTAATTTACATACTAATAATATGTATTTACTTATCTATACGGTACGAAGTATCATTAATCAAAAAATAATATTCAAAATATTTTGGGCATATTAAAATTTTTCAAGAACACACTACTAGATTTCATTACCCTGGGAATGAAAAATTAATACTTTGATATCTAAGATTATTGACATTTATTTATTTATTTAATAGATAATACATAAAATTTCTTTTATAACAATGATAAATAGCAAATATTAATATTATTATTATATGTTATACCTCACCAAGTAGTGAATAGAATGTAGCACCTACCTACATATTATGTAAAAGGAAATTTGATGATAGATATTGAGAACACGCACTCTCATTGCCCGGAATAATTATTGGTGGTCGTAATATGTCTGTAACCTACATTCTACGCAATATTTAACTGACAGCTTCGTCTATCCCATATTATAATTTCGTAGTCTGTCTGTCTGTCTATCCCCGTAATTTCATGTAACGTCCGTAACTTCTTTATAGTTTTTATTTTGTTTATATGATTTTGACAAATTTTGTTTTACGAAATTTTATCTAAATACTTTTTCCTTAGGAACCGACATGTAAAAGTACCGTCATTGGTGGTCGTAGTAATTCGTAATATGTCTGTAACCTACATTCTACGCTATATTTAACTGACAGCTTCGTCTATCCCATATTATAATTTCGTTGTCTGTCTGTCCCCGTAACTTCATGTAACGTCCGTAACTTCTTTATAGTTATTATTTTGTGTATACGATTTTTTTTTATGATTTTGACAAATTTTGTTTTACGAAATTTTATATAAATACTTATTCCTTAGGAACCGACATGTAAAAGTACCGTCATTTTTGACGGGTTACAACTAGTTGATAAGATAATTCGTTTACACCCCCTACTATTGTTAACATAGTAAGATAGTTATAATGGTGATTTTCATCCTAACTCCCAAAAATAGATTAGACTTACGTCTACGCGGAAAGTTTCCTCGAGAAATGTCTAGACATCTATCAAATGTCAAAATCTATATTATTACAGCGGAAATATTGGCATTCATTTAATATTTGAACACTTTGTAGAGATTTCTACCAACTTTTAAAATAATATTAGCACTTACTTCATGTAGTATTCGTCACGTCCAAATTGACGAAGTGTGCAATGTTATATAATAGAAGAGGTCAAGAGATGTTTGTTGTGAAACCGCAAACTTATGAGAATAGGTATACCCAAAAGTAGATTAAAAAGATTCGCGCAAAAATCAATCGTTTTGACGGGATTTAAATAAACACTAACCCGCAAAAATTACGTTTTAGTTTTACGTGTTTGAATTTCAGTTTTACTTTAATTAGTAGTTTTAATGTCCTAGCGGTACATAAATCGAAATACATACCTAAATCTCTTCTGTAAAAATTATATATACCTATGGGTATATTTTTTAAATATTTTGGAAATTTTTGTTTCTTGATTTTTGATATTTTTGGTAATTTGGGTTAATATGCAAGTGTTCTCAAAAATGAACTTTGATTCAGAGAATTATTATTATATTATATATTATATATATATATATATATTATATATATATATATTTCGGCTGCTAGTGAGGTTGTGAGAACAAAGCCATCTAGCGTAGCGTTAGTGACAGACATTGTTATATAGACAATTGTGTATTTTCAGGATTATGATAAATTTAATTATAATACATTTTCAACCCGTCGTATATAAAAACAATAATATGTATGTACCGTTATTTTTCTTCACTTTCAAATACATCACATACGGTACAAATCAAATTCGCTCCATTCCGAACATTCATTGTTTAATACTGTGCGAGTTAGATACTTGCAGATAGTCAATGGCGGCTGTTGTCGGACACAAAAGGCGTTCGCCCGCGGCGCGACTCTTCCGCCGCGGTCGCCGCTCACCTTCCGGCGCGCTCAGGAGGAGCCGCACGTGCGCCTTCACGTGCGCGTGTCTAGCGGCCGCACGGAGGAAGCGTGCTCTGAATACTGGGCCACCGTCAGAAAACCCACACCAAATATTATAATCGTGAAATCCCTCTTACTTGAGTGTCGCGATGTTGTTATAATCTTCTCCCTATCACGGGCCCATGTATTGTTGTAAATATTCGCTTCGTGCGGAATGCTTCTTTCAACGACCACCGCTCTTGTCCATTCTCCGTCTTCCGTGTCCGACTGGCTGGTGTTCACACCGACCACCAGCATGTAAAAACAGATGAAGTAATCTTATGGTTTGCCTAGCCTGATGTTATCAGCATGATGATGGACCCTGCGATGGGATCCGAAACTTCGGCCAGAAAGGTCGTAAAAACATGGCATAATACCCCAGAAGACACAAACCAGAAAATTCCGAGTGGCCGTGAAAACTTAAGAAATTCTTAGATGAACTAATGTAAATTTTTCGTATCTACATAACCTGGTGCCACGCCATACAAGAGCTTGTAAATATTGAAACGATTATGATAAAATCAATCTAAAAACTCTTCAAAAGTAGGTATAAATAATGTCTTAGTAAATAAGTTGTGCTTTATTTCAAGAAGACGTTTTTACTCAAGAGACTCGGTTTGGAATAACATTTTTAAAAACGCGTCTTAAAAAAATACATTTTAACAGAGTGTTAGTTAAATTAGTATAAACCACTACCAGACTTTAGGTCTACCGGTTTCGA
The DNA here is from genome assembly GCA_016648135.1 of Agrypnia vestita. Classification (NCBI taxonomy): domain Eukaryota; kingdom Metazoa; phylum Arthropoda; class Insecta; order Trichoptera; family Phryganeidae; genus Agrypnia; species Agrypnia vestita. The sequence continues at coordinate 5,136 of JADDOH010020444.1, read as the reverse complement.
GATGTACTTCTCGTACCGTCTCTTCGTCAGGACCAACACTACACTACTATGCTCACAATACTATACACCACAACTATAGTACTGTTAACCTTTCACCGATATTTATCACATGCGTGTTAATCTTTTCAATATTTTGTATATTCTGTGGTGTTCTTTAAAAAAAATCTTCTTCTGTTATTCATTTCCTAACTTTCTTCAGGCTCAACATACGTTGGTTAAGTTAGGTTAGGTTAGGTTAGGTTAGGTTTAGATCAAATTGCCAGCAGCCCGAAGAGCTCCATAGTAAGCTGAGCTTCATCCAGCAATCTTTCTCTATATTGCGAAATATAGGATTTGGTACTTACTTCTCTGAATGTCACATTACTTATCCGAAAGTCTTGGGTTTTTATAATTTTAACTACTTATTTTCGTGAACACAATCTGAGCATATTCATTTCCTCGGCTCATTGGGTGGAGCACATCTCTACTCAGAAATTTACACATAAAATATTCTGACCGTCCGTACAATTCTTAGAATATGTAATGACGCGTCACAATTTAATAATTCTTCTCCCATTGGACGATCATTCATGGCTTCAAGACTTCTTGTGATATAAAAATTCACACCCATGTGTCTTGGTACATCGTCATCTTTTCGAAGAACGTCGTCAATTCTTCCGCTCGTCATCAGATTTTCCCGATCTTGTAATCCCAATTAAAATAATTTCGTTTTCTGTCCGCGTAACTTTGTGTAATGTCCGTAAAAAAAAAATCCAATTTTTTTTCTTGAATTTTTTTTTAGAATTAGGTACCTACTAGGGAATGCAATCCCGAGTCGGGATTGCCCTTTCGGGATCTCTCGAGATTAGAATTTCCAATCCCGCGGGATCCCTCGGATCGGAATTTTTTTGTTTTTGAATAGCAATTAATGAGAATGCCTTGCATTTTTATATCAACGATTTTAATAAAATGTTCATTATTAATCATCGCATTAAAGTTTTTGTAGGCGTTTTTCCAAGCATCAATCAGTCAATGTAGTAGAGTAAAAACTACTAACTAGTAGTAGTTTTTATTACTATGTTAGGTTGATAAAATACAGCAAATATTATTCAAATCTATTTTCATTATTTGATTGTGACATGAACATAAGTTTTAAGTACTTACTAAAAGCTCTATAGACATACACAATTAAACATACAAAACATAAAAAATGTTGATCAATCCCGATAATCTCGTCCGATTTTTCGGTTCGGGATTGATCTCGTAAAATGCCTCGGGATCTCGCGGGATCCGATTGCATTCCCTATTTTTACCTACGAATTTTTAAAAAAACTTTTTTTCGATTTTTTAAAATTTTTTAAAAATAAATAAATCCTTAGGAACCGACATATAAAACTACCGTCATTTTTGACGGGTTACAGCTAGTTTGTATTATCACTCGGACGCGCAACGATAATCATTTTCGTGATATGTACTGTAAGTAAATATGTAAGTGCCGGTTGTTGGATCAATAGTAATGGTTATGCAAAAAGCACAGCTGGTTGTTTGATTGATGGAAACTTTGATGTTTTTAACTCAACTCCAGCCATTACCGCTGATCTAACAACCGACCATAGGAGTACACTTTTGCGATGCTGGTTAAATAGTTTATTTGTAAATGTATTCTCGTAAAATATCCACGGATTTTATTTTTGCTATTTTCTGCATTCTTTATTTCTCATTTACTGCATTGTTAATTTATATTATCGCTTACTTAACTTAAAAAAATATATTATTTATCAGCTTATTTCGGTTTATTTTCAAAATATATGGTTGGGAAAATGCCATGCTTCTTGTTCTCACTGCACGCCCCTGATGGATATCGATAAATATTGTAACGAGATGCTGAAAATAATTTACGGACTATGTCACTTCTCACAAAACTATCGAAGAATGGAGAACGGCCTGTAATCATCTAGGGCGATCTAGAACCTTCGGAGAATGTCTACAAAGTCCAGAAATGCCTAGAAGCGACGAGAACGTTCTCTCAAACACTACAAATCTAGGAGTTTCGATACCAGCATTTTCGGATATAAATGCAGCGCCGGCCGCGGCGCGGGAGTGTTGTCGTGTTGACAGTTGAAATCGGCCGCGAAATACGCGCAAGTGCACAGGAAGATGCCCATTGTGGCCAGTCGTGAAGGATTCGAAGCGATAACGCGGAGCGAATAATCGAGCGAAGTGCTTATCTAATTGGCGAAAGAAATAAGCGATTAATACGTGAGAATCGGAAGGAATGTTCTTGTGCATGTTATATACGTGTAACCCAGCGATAATAAAGTGTTTATTTACGAGTGATATATTGCGAAATAAATTAAATAGTAAATTAATCAGTAATTGATATATCGCAAATTAATTTCCAGCTCTTTCGTTCATTCCTCCCTAGCCACGACACGTGACAGTATATAATTTGCACCATCTCTTGTTTTGTATTTTGTTTTACACACAGCACGATTTGGGGGATTTTGGCGTCATTTTAAATGAAAAAGTTATCGATCCTTCACCCCCTAACAGCTGCTCACGAAATTAAATGAACATGTGGGGCTACCCGAAGGTGGACGCTACCCTGTCCCTACGTACGGTCACGCTGCGCATATAATATAGTAGTAATGGTTAAATGGTTATTTTAAATGGTTAAATGGTTATTTTAACCGGTTATTTTCGGTACAGTTATTTGGGATTTGTGTCTGATTGTATCGATGATTGATAACTAAGATATAATTGAAGACTCCATGGCAAGAAGTTGTTAACTCACATTCAAGTCATTTTGAGATAATTAGACATTTGCATTTCGCCTTTGAAAAATATATTTTATTGCTAATTCAAGATTAATTTTTATTGATTTATGTCGCTAAAATATCAAAAAAGTATTTAAAAAGTTATAAAAGACGCATTTATGCACAAAAAAATAAAAATATACTAATTTTCTCTAAAAAATGTAGTTAACAACCATTTCTTCGCCTCTTTAACTCATTTTTAATAGAATAACACCTTTTTAAAATTGGTAAAACACGAACATCAAACAACCCTTCAAATGCTATCCGTTTTTACCATCCATTATCCAAAATTACAAAATACCTGGCATGTTAATTAATAATACAAAACATGGTATGTACCATTTAAAATTATTGAAAATTAATATATAAGTACATATTATAATAGTCTTCAAATAAACACAAATATACGACAGTACTGCCAGAGTAAAATTTATATTAACCAAAAATATTCCAATCAAATTAAAAGGCGTGTTAATTTCAGAATGATGGCATGAACATGTTATTATTGAAGATAACATGTTCTTCCCATTAGTAACTGATTTTTATGAAAAAGTGTAGTTAACATGCTCATCCCTATGATTTGAACATGTTCTAATTATTTTCAAGTTCTGAACTTATTTCCAATAGAAAGAGCGTACAATATTTAGTTTAGACGGCTTATTAACTCATTTTTGACAAAAATGTTAGTTAACAACTTCTTGCCACGGGGTCTTCAATTGTTCTCTAGTAGCGATGGTTGCCCGTCGAATTATAAGAACTCAGTTGCTAATCATCAACGCATTCAGATACAAATCTCAAATAACAGTTTGTGTGTCACCGGTTAAAATACCATCACTATAATATAGGTCGAGAACTTCCGATGTGCTCCTCGTCCGAGGGGCCTATTGCGAATTCCTAATCAATATTCCTAGTCAATATGAATGCACCTATTCAGTCAGAATCGATACTGATAAGGCGATAGGGCAGCGAGTTCTCCGTAGACAGCGATTATTGCCATGGCTTTTTGTATCGGCAGTTTTATCTATTCGCAGTAACGCTTCCTGATTGCAACAGTGGCGTTTGTATGTTGAAGGACCGATATTATTTCATCTTCATCGTTGAAGGCTTTCCTGCCTTCTCCCTTTGAAGGCCACTCCCTTCAACCTTCTGAAAATCTATCACGGGTCGTGGTTTTGGGTGACAAATGAAAAAACTGGAAATTAAGTAACTATTAATTCAATAGACAGTCACTTTACATGTATTAAATTAATACACTTTTCTTTGAATCACACTATTTCGCAAGTTATAACTCATCTCTTCATTATCGCTGGGTAATTCTTTCGAGAAATTTCTGTTCAAATACTGCATTACAGTATTTCGCTTAATCGATCTGCGCGTCACTGGTATCACACACGCGTTGGTAACACCGATCGCAACGGCTTGTCGCTAATCTCGCACTGGTAGAAACGTCAAAATAAAACTCACGCGCCATGGCATCGCTTTTATAGGGCGTATATTGGCTTTCCGATCATTGCAGACTTATTTAGTTTGTCGATCGAATGATAAAGCCAATTCCAGATTGTGGTGGTGTGATCCAAAATGTAGTGGAATATAATACAGAGTTCGATGGTTTTGTTCCATGGGGACATTACGAGGGACTTTGGACGTCATTTTTTTGTCTCGTGAATACCTTTAGAATTACTTTTGACAATCGATTTTATCTGTGCGTTTTACAATATGGCCTGCTTATCATTATTTGCGCTCTGTAGCAGTAAGAAACATTTCATATTTTATATAGTGGGCTTTTACAGTACAAGAAAGTTACAATGATTTTCATATACCTAACGTTAAACAGATTTTAAAGTAAATAATAAAAAAAAATAGAAATAAAACATATTTAGGAGAACTGAACAATATATATAAACATTGATTAGTACATAGGTTAACAGTAATAATTAGAAACCTTAAACATTTTAATAATAGAGTAAAATAAAGATTTAACAAATATACCAGATAAAGACCCTTAGGCTGTATAAGTAGTAGACATAGAACAAAGGGACAAATAAACATACCATCTTTAAGAACCACCATGGCACAACATCATTATACATACTTGGGAGTTAAATAGTACAATACATTGTTGTCGCAAAGCAAATTTCAAGAATTTCCAAAATACGAACACTAAAGTGTCTTAAAAGACAGAAGTCAAATCCTTGATTTTCGGCAACGATGAGTTGCCCACATGTCTCAAATGGTTTCTGTATAATAAAAAAAATACTACTTCTAAATGGTTTCTGCTTTTGTACTTTCATTTGGCTTGTAAATACTCCTCTCATGAGCTCGAGCTTTGGCTCATATTATT
>JADDOH010020442.1:0-11972 GCA_016648135.1 Agrypnia vestita | reverse complement strand
GAAGAATGTCGTTCGCATATTTTTAAGAGGTTGTTTTTTTAAATTTAAAAATTTAGTTCCAAATCGAGTCTCTTAAAGTACAAACGTCTTCTTGCAATACAATAACTTTTTTTCATTAAACTTTTTAAAGTATTTACTTTGAGTGTTTCATAATTATTTTAAAATTTACAAGCTCGCAGTAAATTTGTTAAACAAGTCAAACGTATTGGAACCAGGTTGTTCACGTACCAGGAAATTTACGTAAGTTCATGTCTATATATTCTGGCGGTCTATGGATAAAATGCTCTTAATACTACTTAATATTTCATGCGCCTATTAGAGCTACTCGGGAACCTACGTTATATTATTGTGACAACACTAGAACTAACTCGTATTTTAACTGTCTTGTACCTACTGCATAGGATAGGTAACACTTATGCACATATCTCGGATATTTACAACTCTAGTTTAGCATATTATAAAGTTGCGTAATAAAAGCTCTACATACTCCTGCCTTCATGAGTTTATAATGTATTCCATAAATTAATTATTATACCTACAAATTTGTTTTATTTTATATATATACTTCACACTTTTTTCTTTTTTATATCACTGTAATTATTTATCAATCTAATTTTTAGTTATAAAATATTACTACTCTTTTGATATCTTGTTTACACAATTATTTAAAAGGTGCTCTTTGCACCGTATCATATAATAATAATAAAAAATATCAAATCGAAGAGAAAACGAACGCTGTTAAAATATAGCTAGGTATTTACCAAAATTTTATGAAATATTCATACATTTAAAAAATAATATAAACAAATTAGATGAAAATATTTTTACTAAAAAGATTTTCCGCGTTATCTGATTCTGCAGTAAAAATGTGAAAATTGGCGTTCCGTTATTATTTCTTACATTATTTTCTCGCAACAAAAATATAACATTTTTCTGTAATAAAAAACGTGACCAGAGTAAACTTGCGGAATTTTACGAACGAGTATTGTGCGTCACAATTTTCGTACTTCTTTTCATTCGTCCATACTGCGGATTTTTACCACCGTGATATTTTTGCGGAGAAATTTTCAACATATTTCATTTCAATTATAACAATAACAAAATATAAAAATAAAATACCAAAACTATTCTTTTCTTATGGAAAACAACCGTTTTTCTCGGCACATAAATTAAACGTTTTCTTCGCCGGTAAAAGCCGTTGATTGCCTTTTCAATCTTAATTGGCAAAAAGCAATCTGCTGAGCACATTTCCGCGAGAAAAGAAGGTAGAAATAGCGAGGAAAGAACGGAGACTGAAAAGAATGAGCGGACCGAGATAGAAACAAATCGAAGGTAGATAAACAACGCGAAACACAACACCATACGAGATCGCGGAGCCCGCGGAACGAAGTGCTTACGATGCATGAAAGGAATAACCAATTTCAGCTGAATAATTTCCTCAGAGAATAATAACGCTGGTCTAAGAAAAGGGCGGAGAGTTTCCGATAACTTTGTTTCGGATGTTTTCATCTCTGTTCAGAAAGCATTGAATGATTTCGAATATGTTTTTCGCTACTTTTATGTAATAAACGAGAGAAATCACTTCAACAACATGAAACGTTAAACGAATACCGAAAATAAAAAAAATATATAAAATAAAATAATTATTGAATTATAATATATTAAGAGTTAAGAATGTATTTTAATTTTTTTTGTGAAACATTGTGGAAATTCATTTTTAATGAATTTCCACAATGAGTGGAAAAAAATGAGTGGAAATTCATTTTTAATGAATTTCCACTCATTTTTTTATGAATTGAATATAACATATTTTCAGTATTCGAGATAACTCTCATTATCAATAACATATTTTCAGTTGACAATATGTAATTGATAATGAAAGTTATCTCGAAAACGTTCTAACATATAAATAAAATATATAGTGGAAAAAAACAATTTTTCAATTCAATTAATATTTAACATATTAGTTATTTTTAATTTAATTATACAAAATTGATCGATTTCGATGGTAAGAAGTTAGTGAGGAATGTATGCTATTCTGGACATAATTATGCCGTGACGACGAATTTTCCACCCAATTGCAACTGAAAAATACATATTGATATTTAATATTCAAATATTTAACTATTATAAAAATATCCAATAATTTAAAAATAATAAATATTATTTTGAAATAATATTATAATCTGCATAGGTCTGCATAATCTGCACAATCTGCATATACCCAAATTTGTATCGAAAAAATAATTAAATATCTTTAATAAATAAGTAGGTACGTGCTAATATTAAATTGGAAATTGATTTAAAACAAAACATAATTTATTTTCTTTTATATTCATGGCGAAAAACCGTAACTATGTGAATTAAAATGTTGAACATTTGCATGCATGTATTGTCGGTTAAATTATTTTTTCAAAATACAGCCTTCACGGTATTTCCAATTACGAAATTAGAAAATATTAAAAAAATTCTATAATATAAATAATTAAAGAATATATTTTTATAAATTTTGATAAAAGCACATCTTTAAGATTTTTAATCAATTTCAAAATGCAACACAAAACAATATCAGCAAAATTATATATATTTATAAAAGAACACGACAAAAAACAATTAAAAAATAAATATTTTTAAAATTCATATGTACAAAATATGTAAATCATCATCAAACACAATAATTTCGTTGTCTGTCTGTCTATCGGTCTGTAAATTCGTAACTTAATAGAATTTAAACATAAGATAGTTAGAGTTTGACACGCAATCAGAGCGCGCCGAATGTCGCGCGGTCACGCAAGGGTCTCCATTAATTATTATTATTATTAATTCCCGTGATTTTCACGGGTTTACGGCTAATAATTACATATAAGTGAAAGTCCATCTCCAAGTTAGTCTCTTTTTGGAGAGATAAAGTGCATAAAACTAATTTTATTAATTACAGATTAAATAGACTAAGAGAACAAATTAAAATGTATATAATAAAGTATATTAAAAATATATTTTTTAAATATTTCTATTCTCTTTTGCAATGGGTAAATAGTTTGAGGTCGGTTATATATTTTGAGTTATATCTACTTGAATTTGCTTGGTAATTTATACGTAGAAGTGAACAGTATACAACTTTATTATTTCATACACTGCTTTTCTTATAAATACAATAGTGATGAACATACGGATAAAAAACATTTTCAATGCAATTTCCTCTTTTTCCACATAGAGAGGTGAATAAGATTGATTTCTCGATATAACATTGTAACTCGTATGCGAGGATATTATTAACAAAACATAATGAATAATCGAAGAAATGTGTATATATTAAAAAAAAAACATTTTTTAACGCTTAAACAGGTCACGAGGCCCAGTTATGGAACATATCATAAAATACTCAGACACCGGGAGCAAAATTCATCTATATATATATATATATATATATATTATATAGATATTAGACCGTTTATTATATGCTTGTTATACTGATTGCATTGATATTTGTACGGAAAAATCGGTAGAGATAGTAAATTTTGCACCGATACCAGTTAAAACCAAATAATCATTATTTTGATAGCGAATCAATTCGATGCTCAATCAAGATTTTGCTTCGCATTATTACCCGATGGCAACCTTTCAACAAAATTTTCATAAGATAATGGGCACAATTATTCTCTTACTGCTCTGGAAATATTGCTTTTGACAACAGCCCGCAAAGCATAGCAACAACAATTGCCTGATGCTAATTACTTTTTACTAGTTATTAACGTTAGAATTAACATGATTCATAGTGTATTTGTAAAAGTAAAATATAATATAATACAAGAAGAAATGATAAATAATATTAATATACACACTGACACGCACCATAACTATGCAACCAGATCGACAGGACGAACAATGAGAATACCAATCACTAACAACGTGTATGGCGAAAGAAAAAGAGATTATATTGTGCCAAGAATCTTTAATAAATTAGATAAAAAATTATTTGTGATGGTGCAAGACACAAAAAAACTCCACTGGCTTCAAAAAAGTACAAGCTAAAAGAATATATATTAAAGCTATGTACCTAATCTTACATTAATTTATAATTACATATCATGTATCACTTGTAAAAAAAACATGCAACACTCGATAATGACCTACTATCTTCATTATAAAATAAAAATTATTGTCAAATATTGAAGGCAACCATGCCGTAAAACTGCTGTGCAGTTGGGCATATGTTTAATGTAATAAATATAAAAAAAAATTAATAAATATATAAAAAAACATCAACCTCTGAATTTACAAGTTTACAAAAATTTATAATCATCCGATACAAAATGATCAAATGTAATATATAGATAATAATATATATATATTAATATATATATATAATATAGAATATAGAAAATTGTGTATGTTTCAAACCTGTTTCTAATCAAGATATCATTCGGTTGTTGTTCACCGCTTAGGAGAATTTCATAGCTCTAGACAAACAAATCCACAAAGCCACATGACGACCCGCAAATTCAACAATTATTATGTAGATTGCCGTGACGCCGTGACGGTGACACGCGGGCGCGCGGGGAAACCGAAAAACGATGACATTGTCGCTGACAGTTAACACGCCGGCGCCTCCGCAATGAGATATCCGCAACACGCAGAGGACCGCAAAAACGGAAGGGTATGAAAACGTAAAATGGAAGCGATCCCGTTGTTGGTCGTTATTAAATTGACTGAGAATAAGGTGTAGTAATAAACATGCATATTTAAATGTTGGAATATTGATTTTCTTCCATCACATCGCTTTGTCAACGAATCATATATATTATAATTAAATCAATTAATAATTAATTAATTATTATCACAAAATAAATTAATATTTATCGCAAATTTCTTGTGGTTATTCATCTGAAACAATTTTATCGTAAACTTTGTTTAAGTAACCAATTGAGTTCATAATTATATGTAACCGATTTCGTTTTCTTTATCGGGGTAATAATATTATATATTTTTGATTAGTTTTTTGCTACCCTGATGAAGGGAACGATTATTTTCGAAACTTATTGGATTAACATATAAAGTCAACCCTCACGCTCGAGCCTCATTCCAAACCAGCAAGTTAGTCCTTTTTTCATAGCACAGGTGTTTAGCTTAGTTAGATAGTAGTTAAAATATGTGACATATATTCAATTTTTTTTTAATAAAGTGATCAATAGACTTTACAATAAACTTAAAAATAAATTAAATTCCTTAAAATATTTTACTGTTTGTCGGAATTTTTAACCATTTCAATTCAAGTGTCAATATCAAATAAATGTACTTAATATTATTAGTCAGAAACTAGTTCTATAAAGTTTTAAAGTAAAGAGCACTGACGCACTCAAAAACTACGTTAAAATGTAGAGAACTTGTTAAAATATTAAAACTACTTTAAACTTATTCTAATTTTTAAAATGTTTCTTTCATGTCGATCATATCGTACTTTTTAATTTTTTTTACTGAAAAACTACGTTAAAATATAGAAAAACTTGTTAAAATATTAACTACTACTTTAAACTTTAGTCTAATTTTTAAAATGTATCTTTCATGTCGATCGTGTCGTACTTTGTATATTTTTTTTTGCTAAAGATCTTGCTATTCTTCTGAAAATATATTTTTATTTTTAAATCACACGATTAAATGAATATATAACGATCAATGATCGGGAAAGGCATAGGTATACGAGTATACTGTTGAAATATAAATTTTCGAATCCTATTAAATCTAATAAAATAAATAGGTAATATGCATAATTTAAAATAGTTAGAATGAAATCACATGTGCGCAAAGGCTCCATAAGAAAGCTTTGTAGCTTTAAATACGCGGTAAAACAATTTTCATCTCTTGTCTTATTTGTATAATGTTCAAGAGAATGCTGAAAACTCATTACTCTGACTAAAACAATTAACTTCGTAGATTGAAAAATGTTTTTGTGTCGATTTGATATAAAGGGAGTAAAATAATAGTTGATTTGTTTTTAATCAACACAGATTTATTCACGGAGTGGTCTTTGTAGACTGTAAAAAGTATTGACGATTGAACCAGAGCAATTACAATGTGGTTTCGTGGCCAGTCTCGTTAGGTTTTGTGTATGCCAAGTGGTCTCCTGCATTGAATGACCAATTATCTACCCCCTAATTACATTTAGAATTCAATGTTTTTCAAATTCCATTACAATTCGAATTGACATCGCACATCGTGTAACATTGCGTCGATAAGTGAAAATTTGGATAATCATAATGTACCATTTATTTTTGCCATTTTTGCCATTATTGAATAAAAGTACAGAATTTTAAAATTGGTTGTATATTAAAAAATATATATAAATATACGATAATCAATTTAATTTAAAATTTTAATAATTTAGATTCCTAAGAATAGTTGTGGCTTCTTTATGTGTATATAATTTGCAATTTTATATTTTTAATTCATGTATTACTATTTTTTTATCACTAGTAAAGGTTAGTCAGTAGGTGGCTTTTGATCATATTTTAATCTATTTACAATTTTTTAGAAAAAATCTCTGCAGTGGTAGGCATATAGCACCACACTCTTCTATCCTGGTACAAATATTTTACTTTGACCACGTTCATACATCTTCTCATGGATGTTCTTCGAATAAAGAATATTTTAACTGGCCATCCTTCAATATTTGGGGAGACCACAGTCGATAGTGGCGAATAAAAAGCTATAGTGGAAACTAATTTATCTCAAACCAGGTCAGAATTATAGCCTCATTGTAAGTAAGTGACAAAACGATATTGATTAATTTGTGTCAAATTGGGAAAATAAAAAAATCTCGCAGAGTGGGTACTATATGAACTTACAAAGAACGATAACTCGCGTCGGAACTGAATCGGATTATTATTTATGATAAAAAGTGGATCCTGTATGATAATCGAAATCGGGGAGGCAACCAAACAATGTCCCTAACAAGGCAAATAAAATAAATTAGAAACTTGTGGACCTGTGCCGGCATTTATTACTTGTTATTATTTATTACAGCTTCTCGACATTCAGCACAACAATTACTGCAGAGATATACCGTCAAAAATTGAAAACGATGATGGACAAGATCGCTATCAAACGACCTAGACTTGTCAATTGCTCTAGTCCACTACTTCTCCACTACTTCTCCACTACTTCTCCACGACAACGCTCGTCCACCCACTGCACGAAGGACCGTCTTCAAATTACAAGAGCCTCGGCTGGAATTCTCCATCATCCACCTTATTCGCCAGATCTTACGCCTGCTGATTAATATTTTCTTTTCGGAATTCTACAGAAAAGTTTTTAAAGAACTTCCATTAAAATGGAGTATATATTTTCATATGATTATTATGACTATTAATAAAATATATACTTTTCATAATTTTTTTTTTAATTTTTCTATTTAAAACGGCAATATCATAGTTAAAGATCTGATACATTAAATTGGGGTCACGTGTCAATTTTCTTAAAGTACTCGAATTAAGTGCATTGTGACGTTTTTACAACTATTAATTTTTAAATTTCTGGTGTCCGAAATATGAAATACGAATATTAATATCATAGGTTGAGATAAATTGAAGGTTATTTGAATGTAATAATGATCTTATTTCAAAGTAAAAATATTAAACTATTTATCTTTACGGTTTAAGTTTGAGGCAAGGTAAACTTTTTCAGACTAAATAAATACGGTGCTCAGATAAACGAAATGACGTATACGTACGTCATCATCACATGAATATTTAAGTATCATATTCAGGAAGGCATATATTTATACAGAATATAATCATAATCGAGCCCCTTAAAAAAAAACTTGGGCCTATAGTTGGAATGAAATATTTGACACACGCACTAAAAAAATATTTATAATGCTTTAATTCTCCCTCACATTTTATATGCCATTATTATTTGGTTACAGTGTAGTTCACAGGCGCGCGGGATGATACAAAGATCTATAAACAGAGCCCTTAAAATAATTCTCAACCTAAACCTAGACTAGCACAAAATCACCGGCATGCTTCCTAGAAGATCTGATATATGTGGATAAAGATGATTTATAAAACAAAGAACGATGATTTCTAAAAACGAATATCATCCTGTACTAGAATAGTGACGTACATAGACAACATACAAGAACAAGAGACTATATAAGAAGTGATGTACTACGGACTAATAGAGAAAGACATGGATTCCTATAAACCACAAAAGACTTTTATAATGGAATTTCCAATAACATAAAGGAACTACGATAAACTATTCCATAAACAACTGAAAAGACTTGTGTTGGGGAGGAGATAAATTATTCAACAAATCGATGTGTCGATAGTTAATATGTGTACTTAATTTTATTTTATTTTTCTTCTTAATGTTCCCTTATACCAGCCTACAATTGCTGTCTAGGGACTTGTTATTTAATTTTTTAATATCGTTGTTTGTTTTAATATTCTTATTATTTTCTAAATGTGTGATTGCATTTTTCAATCATATTTTGTAAGTTTGATGTATATAATATAAATGATGTATACAATATTGTACATATTAATTAAAAATTAATTAAATTAATTTATTCATCCATTAAATAACTTGATATATTTATTTAAATACGAAACCGTTATATTCACACAAGTCTTGCGCACATTGCAGGAGGGTTTTAAAAAGTCGAGGTTTACAACTTATGCTGTCATAAATCCCTGGCGTTACCAGATCTAGAGTAATTCCTAATACGGACTGAGGTGGGTACCTGTTTAATTTCTTCATTCAGTGGAAATTTTTTATAACGTATGGTTTAAGCAGAGGATTGCAGTAAGTAAAATGAATCTTTATCTTTATCTAAAATGAATCTTAAAACTTTTGCGTAAATGTACGATTTGAAAAAAAATCGAAATAAAATATATATCCGCAATATCACAATTGTTATTTTAGGTACTATTTACATTCTAATATTTCATTCTCTCGGCCAGACAAATGTTCACTTTTAAAAGTCATGCTTCAATGTACTGACCGCACGCGCCTGATAGATAGGTTCTTTTATAATCATTCCAATAATTATTGGCCGGTTGCAGTCGAGGAACGTAAATATTTAAGCAATTAACATGGATATATACACTGATTCAAAAATACTCGTATAGCTTTATTTACTGTGACTAGTTTATTTTCTCAACTTTATTAATATATTAAAACTTGGCTATTGTATTCCAAAGACTCCTGATTCTATATCAAAATAAATAAGTATTCATAATAAAAAATAAACACTTCTTTGGATTTGACAGAAATTTAGTGTCACCTAGGTCGAGAAATAAGCGTCCTTCTTTTGGAGTAATTTAATTTTCCTAGATTTATAAAAATTTTCTATTATTAATTTGCGAAACTTCTTCGGTGCATATAATTTATAGCTTTTATTGCTTGCACAATATGTTTGATTGGCCGAATTCGATAGATTTTTGTATGTTGAAAATAATTTTCAATTATATAGGTATTTAGTAAGAAAAATAAAGTCATATAATTTATTTATAATCTGAGGGCTAGAAAAATGTCTCAAGTGATTTAAAGATTTATTACGCCCGATACTTACTCTAACAAATTAAGAAGAAAGAGAAAGTGAAACATTGTTGTAGGGTCAACTGATTTAATGTCAGTACAGATTACCTAGGAATGACGTAACCGTTTTCATCTTGTATTTTCTTTACCAATCTGTTTAATTTTCATCCCAAAAATTTGATTGGTGCAGCCATGGATGGTTTCGCATTAAAATTAATTACCTTATTAACCCATAAATATCATCGTCATTAGTTTATTTCTCCTACTGGATGAAGGCCACCCGAAATGTCTACAGCTTTCCTCTGACTAGTATTTTCGCTGCTATTTCATTAGACTAGCGATTTTTAAGGTGGCTTATTTTGATATATATGACATTTTGACTTTCCTGGATTACCATTTCATGACCACGTTTGTACATCGATTTTAGGTCTTCCGATATGTGGCTTTTTCATGGCAATTTAATTTTATAGGAGTAATCTATTATGTCGACTGTTAAGAGTCGTCGATATAATAGATTAAAACGCCCACAATATTAATATAATAGTATGTACATTTTATCGCTTTTATTTTTAAATCACAACCGAGAAGTTATGTTTTAAGTTAAAAATTGGTGGAAAAATCCGGTACCGACATAACTATTTAGGCGACCGATGAAAACTTTGACCAGCCAGAATGACCGCAGCGATCATTAAATCTACGTTTGTTCCCAAATAATGCAGTTACATTTCACGATAATGCCTTGTTTTGGCATTGCGGGAAAATTCTTGGCTCATTGCTACAGCAATCGACAATATTTTCCAGTCATAATGGTCTTATTGTTACTGTTATTGGTTATTGCGAGCATTAAGGTTTTTGCTTGATAAATCTTTTCGTATCGACATCTGTAATAGCGAACATTGTCTTACGCTGGGAACACCCGTGGACTTGAATGAGACCGTGCTTTTATTCACTATTTTTTTTATTTTTAAATTTTTCTCCTTGCTGTGAAGTCATGTGGATTATTTATTATTTTAATACTGAAATAAATTAACTGAATATGAAGTAAGTTAATTGAGTAACAAATAATCTTTGTCGTAGAATATGTTTTTTCGAAGATATGCTAGATCAAAATTGGCCACGATATCGCATTAAGAATAATGAGAGAATTTTATATATTGTCACGTGTCATGGCTGCAGGATGGATAAATGAAAACGTTGGGACTTAATACAGAATTTATTGAATACCGATTAATTAATTAAACTAACGTACAAGGTCACTTATCGCTATTAAATGTAACGCTATTCCTTAAATCAAACTGTTTCGCAAATTAATCACTCGTAAATAGACACATTAAATTCGCTTTAACAATTTTTTTTTTTTTTGTTGTTGTTCTGTTCTGTGCACTAGAATATTCTATCAATTTTCGCACTTCTTACTGTTCGCTTCGGTTTATGTTGCTACGTAAGAACTTTCTAGAATCGTCCATCAATGACGAATTTCCGCTCGCTTGACATCGCTGGCTTCTCGCCGCTACCGCTCGCTTGGTCGGACTGACCACCGCCCGCGGCTACCTTCGCTTCTGTTATCGCTGTCAGACGCGCACGGAAAATAACTCTCCGGTTTCTCCCGCGTGTCGTATTTATACTGGCCAACGCTGTTATCGAAATTTCGAGAAGTTTCCCGCGTTTTCGAGAAGTTCCTCGCGTTTTCCAGACTTTTGGAGATGTCTCTTGAAAGTCGGAGGTGATTCCAGATCTTTCGGTAGTATTGTGCCAATTTCAAACAATTTTCACTTTGACAGAAGTGCGTGATTCTTTTTATAGCCTCGTTACAATATAGTATAGAAATTTCGTTTTAGGTTTTCAGACGAGGTTTAATGTATAATTATTTTTACGAGTATTACGTTTCTTTGTGAATGTGAAACGACAAAGTATGTAGGAAAAAAAATGCAGAGTATGTAGGTGTACCGCATGCATTTGAGATTTATTGATTATGGTTATACCTGCATTATTTTATAAAATATAATTTTCAGCTAGCTTGTTGGTCTTGTGGTTAGGACACCCGCCTCGTGATCCAAAGGTCGCGGGTTCGAATCTCAGCCCAGAATAGCAAGTTAGTCCTATTTTCATAGCACAAGCGTTTAGCTTTGTTTGAAAATAGTAAGAGTATTGATGTGACACGTATTCCGTGTTCGCATCTCTATTTAAAAAAAAAAAAAGCTGTGTCCTTTTGATTAATCTTGTTTTAATAAATAAAAAAAATTATTTCAGTTGCACGTACGATTAATTCAGGAGAAAAATGAATTGCTTGACAAATAAACGATATTTTAATAATTATTACATTTTACAGGTAACATTTTATTAATTGAATAGATAATATTTTATACAGTAAAAAAACAAATTCAAACAAAACAAAAAAATATTTTTCTTACTTCTCTATAAGACTCAAAGAA
>JADDOH010020441.1:0-18452 GCA_016648135.1 Agrypnia vestita | reverse complement strand
TTGATTCTGCTTAGCTTCTGATTAGCTTCCTCACATCTTCTGGCAGGCTATTGTACTCATTTATTCCCTTGTAGTAAATACAGTTATATGTAATTGATATAAATTAACTTTGTTAAAACCACTTATTTATTGAAAAAAAAATTCAACATGTACTTAGGTACTTTATATTATGATTTTCCATATACTTTTTAATATTTTGATCTATACTTCGATTTTTAAATATTATTTTTGTTATCTTGACGAAAAAGCCATTGGCTTCGAAACATGTTGAATTTTTTTTCTATAAATAAGTGGTTTTAACAAAGTTAATTTATATCAATTATAATTATGTTACCACAAAATAAATTTGCTGTATTTGAGTAAGACAGTTATATGTGTTTGTCTTTTTTCTATTTGGAATACTTATTTTGTTTGCATTTCTAGCATTATGTCTATGTATCTCTGTGTTATATTTGATCTTATTTTTAAAATATTTTGGCATTTTGTCGTTTAATATTTTGTGATTGAATATCATTGTATTTAATTTAAATCCTTGTTTTATATTAATCCAATTTAAATCTGATAACATTTTTTTAATTTTGGAATATCTATTTCTCTGTAGAATCATCTCTATTCTGTTGAATTTGTAATTTTTTATATCTCCTTCATTACATAGGTACAAAATTGTCGAAAGAAGAACTTTTAATAAAATGAATAGGTGGAAATACGCAAAATAGGCATGATGACAGTGACATGAAGAATGAAAAAAAAGTGATTTTAAGGGAGAAAATATTTTGAAAGGACTAAAAAAAGATCCAGTTTTAATATACACATTAAGATTAATAAGATTTTCAATAAAATAAAAGTATGAAATTTTGCAATCCGCCGTTTTAACTGAAACACCGATCAGAGCGAATGACGTCACGCCTAAGTAATCATTATCGTGTCTCTTGAACTGTTTTCATAGACACAATGCAATGTTTACTTAGGCTTGACGTCATGTAGACGCCATGACACCTGCGGGCGTTATCGCGCGAAATTAAAAATAGGTAGATGAAAATGCAATTATTTGTTTAAAACTTAGTTTATTATTGAAATAATGTTATTTTCGGTAATAGGAGACGTTATAGAAATTTATTTCAAAATCTGTCATCATACCTATTCTAACGAGAATGTTGATTCCTCACTCCATAACATTTAAATTGTGGTTTAATAATTCTAAAAATTGCCGCTTTTATTGTTGCGGGTGTTTGCAACGAAGTTCATATACTACAGCAATTGCCTCATTTGTAAAATTGTTCATGTTGTGTATCTATCTGTGACAAATAATTATTATCTTTGCGCACACACTTTGTGTGGCCGGCCGTTTGTTCCAGGACAATCCTGATTTTTTTTTTAAATGCGGGGCAAGCGAGTGATATTGATGAATAAAATTATTATGAATTTGTTTTCACAAGATCAAAAAGCATTAGGAATCGTACGCTATTGTTGTCTTTAGTTACTGAGGCTTGTCTTCTCTCTCTCAGTCTATCTACATTTTTCATTACATAATGTGTTTAGATGGAATGGGAATAATGCCCCTCTTGTACTGTAGCACAACTATCATAATAAAACACCATCCATTTCTTATCATCGTCTTTGTGGTCCAATCTATATGGCACTCGCCTACCCCTTGCAGGTCTGTTTTGAGTTCTGACACTATACGTCCACCTCCAACTTGGCCTTTCTCTCAATTTCGATCCTGTTAGTTGTATGTGAGGGCTCTGGGCGGATTACGGAACTCACTCATTGCCTACTCTTGATAAATGTCAGGTCCACCGCAGCAACGTTGCTTTCAAGTAAATTCGACATTTTTATATGTACCTAATATAAGTATCGGACTAGCGAGTCCTTTGCGTGTTTGTGTCGTACTTTTATTTTCTTTTTCCAATTGGAGTGCTCCTCTTATTTTACATTCTTATTTCTTTTATGATTCCATTATATTTTTGTTTTTCACTTACATACTCATCTTTCTTATATACTATTCAATTTGTCATATTACGTTATATTTTATTTATTTCTTTTCTTTACCTGGATAATGTTTTTATAAGTATGTTTATAATTTACTTTATCTTATTTTGAATATGTTAAACTTTTATTTAGTTTGTTGATTTATATTATAATTTATTTTATATAATTTAATTTCATTTTTATTGTATTACTTATATGTACGTTTTCTGTGCTGGATAGCACTTCACTGTATCTTTATTATGAAATGTGACTTCAGGAATGGAATGACAAATAAATAATGACCCGCTAGTATGAAGAAATATAACAGAAGTGGGTACACAGTTGATCTCAGAAGACACATAAGTAGACGTACGGAAGTGTCCGATGACGGTGTGATTAGTCGATGCCACGCTTCCGGCGGACGTCCGGCGGGCTGGCGGTTGACCGTCAGCGAGCCTAATTGCATAAGCAAACACGGCGGCGGAGGAATCTGGGCTGATGGCCGCCGCGGCACACTTATCGGTCACTTTCCTTCCTGCGGCTGCGGCCAAGAGCCGGCGATAAGAAGACGGCGCTGAACCCCACTGGTGTTGGAAGCTGGGGTGGAGTCGCCAGCGGAAAGCCGGGAAAGGAACATTTAATCCATGGGGACTGCTTGGCTTGAAGTTGTTGCTTTGCGCTCCGTCAACCCGTTACAAGAATACACCAATTGTTGCAGTTATCACTCATTATATTAGATACCAACACACTAGTCCACATAAGACCAGAATCCCTAAAAAAACGAAAGCAGACTAAATGCGGTGGAAAGGCGGTTGCTCAGGAATACACTACCGTTTAAATGATATCGATCCTTTATATTTTCCTCCCAAACAGAGGAACTACAGCACAATGAGGGCAGACCCACCGCTTGACCGGGACTATTTTATAAACCATAGAAAACAGTCGTACTCATTCGGTTGGAATTTTTAAATGTTAAAGGCAACAGGATACACAGGATTATACAGATTGGGAGCAAACATGCCGGGACATTTGAGGGAATAAGAAAAGGGGTTAAACAGACAACACAAAAGTAAGTAAGTACAAAAAAACATGAACTTTTTGTTGGCATACACGCACCACGGCCAGCACATACATGATCCAAGAACAGAAAAAGACGAAAAAATTAATCAATACCTGCTAACTGCCGAAGTATCTCCCACCTGGAGACCCACACCCGCAGAAATGCCCTTAACATTTCCAGATTCCTAGCGCAGCTTAACAGATCGGACTTCAATATAGAGCTCTGATCTGCTACTTCCTAATCTTCTACAATTTCCTCTCTCGTATCCCTCAATAAAACACAGCTCCAGAGGATGTGCTCCGGCGTCTGTTTCACCCGATTGCAGGTACACTACGGGTCCGGGGCAAGCCCTCAATTGTGGAGCTACAGTTCCTTTGGTGGAGATAATATGTAGAGGACATACATGCGCGTGCGTGAAACTTTTCCTGCCGCAAAAAGGGTCAGTCGCTTGCTATCAGCCTATCAGTGACAAAATAAAGTTAGTGCCCGTCGGATTGTCAATTGTTGTGAAATGACAGAACGAAATGAGCACCGATATTTCATTAAATATTTGCAAAAGCTGGGCGATACCCACATGGAAACCATCCGCAATATCTAACACGAAACGGATAAACGGACGATACAACCGCTTCGAAGATGGAAGAACATCAGTGGACAGCACACCGTGTTCCGGTAGGCCCTCAATCAATTGATCATAGTGCGGAATTTTGTCATGCAGGATCGTTGTACCACAATTCGAGAACTTGCAAACGAAGTGGGTGTGAGCATTGGATCGGTACATTAAATTTTGAATGAGGACTTAAGCTGAAGCTGCTAACATTGGCATCTCCATCACAATAATTCACTCGCCAATTATTTACATCTCATTCAGGTTTCTTGACCAAACACAGAATTTTCCTGGATTGTCAGGTTCCCTACTCTCTCTAGATGGCTTGGTGTGATTTTTGGATATTTGCCTAGTTAAAAATTGCCGCTGAAAGGGATCCGAATCGATAGAATCAAAAATATTGCAGAGATAGTTTGGACATCTTAGGAGAGGATGATAAAGAAAATTAATATATATGGTAAGAGATGAAAGCAAAAAAGTACAGGACGTATGCAAAAGACCTGGCATGATAAGGTAAACTAAATATTGGAAAACGGTCTTGTCAAAAGGTCAAAAAAAGCGTGCAAGAGAAAATCTATGTAGGCGGATGAGGCAAAAGTGGTGCACAAGTGCTGGGATAGAAGAGTAACGTTCTATTTACTCCACCTCACCCTACGGGGAGACCGTATGATGGTAAGTAACTTCTTGATCTTGGCAAAAAAAAAACAAAGCTGTAACAATCGGAAGCCTGAATGCATTGAAAAAAATAAAAATCCAATATCTTTTCTTTTTAAAATCTTATTTAGTATTATGTATACACATTGAAATTAATAAGTTTTCTTTCAGATTTCCATTTATTGTGTTTAAGTGCACCAACATGTGCCTGTACCCCTATTTATAAAGTGTTTTAGTTTTTGGAAAAATATTTCAGTTCCTAAGCTTGTTTCTTTCACATTGTCCTTAATTTCCTCGTGGTACATCAATTGATAGCAATGAACACTTTTAACGTTTTATTTTTTTAGATGGATGAGCATCTTCTGTAAAGCTTCACAAATCTGGAAAATTCTCCATTTTTTAAAATGTTAATTCCTCCTTTACTTATTTTGTTTATTGTTTATTTTCTTACAAATCTTCGTACACGCGTTTTTATTCTTGAATAAAAATATCTTTTCTCAGTATTTCATATGTAGGTACCTATAAAAAATATGTCAACGTATTTTTGCAGTAGGTACAAGACATGCGAAATGCCGCAATAACTCAATTGCTTACAGCAAAAATATAATTTTGGAATAGAGGTGTAAACCGCATTAAATCAAAAACCGCATTAATCGAAATCCTATATATATATATATATAACCTGTATAGACATCTTATGATCGTTAGTCACGGAGTGGAGTGCTGATAAATAAAATACGCTTTGTAAAATAAAATTCTGACGTATTTATTTTTAATAAGGAACTTTTTTTCCACAATAAAATAATCATCTATCAAAATATTTTGTTACTTTTTTCCCATTGGATCATTCCAAATTTAATGAAAAAGTAACCCATAAAAACCAAGTTTTTATTACACTCCCTTTCTTTGTAAAATATAACAACAATTAAAGACGAATTAAAACATATAATATAACACTAAACTTACAGTAATTTAATATATTTATAAAATGTCAAATGTTTTGATAAGACACTTCATGCTTTGAAGATTAAATTCTAAAAACATTTGTCAGTCAATTTAGATTTTCGACATTCGTAGTGAAGTACCTATTATGTATACCGACGGAGTAATTCAAATTTAGAAAATATTCCGCGACGTTATCGGGCCGCTATGCTAGTAATCAAACTTTTCTAATGATTCCAATTTGAAAAAAGCAATAAAATTTCTAAAAATCCGAAATTATACTATAATTATTAAAAAAATTTAACGAAAATTTGATAGATCTTCTTGATCGTCGCCACGAGTCTTCTTGCCAAGTTTCAGCTCAATTGGATCACGGGAAAAGGGTTAAAAATCTATCCAAATTTTTTTCACCCGGCAAGCAAGCAAGCAAGCAGACGCCACGAGTTAAAAGAAAGGAAGTTAAAATAAGTGGTTCATTTTTTAGTAAATTTGTATGCATATTTAATAAAAAACTTATAAGGGACGCAACTGTGACAGGTACAATCTATCGATAGTAAGGTATTCAATTATATTTAATAGTGAAACCTAACCTTCCCTAAACTAACCTTTATCGGCATTCAATTTATTGTCGTACAGTACGATTCTCAGCATTCTGTGCATTCTTGAAATAGTTTTACTGATTTGATTATCAATATTGATCAGAGAAACAGATCAAAAATACCAAATTTCTTCCTTAGACATCTGAATATCAGAAAAACGTTCTCAAACTACAAAAAGGTTGTTAGCACTATGGAAAGCTAAAATTATAATACCTAAATATGTTCTGTGAAAGAGTTGCCGTATATCCCGGTTCGTCCAGGGTCGGGCCTCCTTGTATGAAGGCGCCAAGATCTTCTGTCCTGGGTTGTCACAATGGGAACATCTGTGCTGCCAGCTTCCTCTCAATATATTCCACTCTGTTGCTGGGGGTCTGCCTCTACCTCTCGGTTTAGTTGGGATGTTCAGTGCTCTTCTCACCTAGAAGTCTTCATCACTACGCACGACGTGACCATACCATCTCATTCTGCTTTCTTTCAGCTTTTCATAGAGTTGCTATATAGTTTTATAATTTGACTTGTTCCTATAAAACTAGACCAATTTTCCAAACCATACAATACATACGGGGTCTCCTTTGGCCGAACTCACGTTACGTTACTTTTCGATATTTCTCGAATCCAGTCAAGTTGATCAATAATAGACCGTAATTGTGGGAAGAGCAATATATTATTATTAATTGAAATGTACATACAATTAACTTTGTATGTCATCACACGAGTTTTGTATTTAAAACCAACTGGTTTCAAAAAATTCTTTTGCTTCATCATGGTAATAAAAATTTAAATTAATATTTTTTTCAGTTTTTATTTTCCTTTTTTATTACAGATATATATTCAAATGCCAAACTGACTTATTATATATTTTACGGCATTAATGCACTGTCTTCGGTTAGATTAATAGACATGTGAGGAATATTTTTAGAATACTATGGTTGTAGTGCGTATGGTATTTACATGGTTGTCCTGACGAAGAGACGAGTACGTCTCGAAACCGGCAGACTAAAAATCTCCGTAAGTGGTTATATACAAACATGTAACTAATATTTTATTAAAATGTCTGACCACAAAGTTAATGCTTTAAATATTAATAATATTATTTTTTTTAATTGAATTTTATAGTAAAAAAAATAAATTTGATATATTAATAAAAAAACTCGTATAGAAAGACATACAGAAAATTGCATCAATTTTATTAAAAAGTCTAACTACAATGTTGGTAGATTCAGTATTAAAAATAAAAATATATTCATAATTGTCATAATTCAATGACAATTGTTTGCGTTCATACAAATATACATTACTAGCCGTATATCCAAGAAAAATTACGGGATATAATAATAATTATTAACGACCTTTGCGTGACCAACATGAGCCGCACGCTGATTGCGTGATAAGGTTGTCGTTCCGGCAAGTTACGGGCAGACAACGAAATTATTATATTTAGATTATGTACTAAATTCATTATATGTGGGGATTGGAATCAACTGTGCAATGGACGAAATTTAAATATTCCTTTTTTGTTACTGATTTTAATGGCAGAGCGGAGATTTTAAAATTAATATGCTCTCGATAAAATGCTACTCAAATACATAAACATGCTTTTGAAGTCAGTTATCAAATTGACGCATTGCCAAATTATCATATTTAACACGTCGCACTGTATTCTAGTCATATGCAAGTGGTGCTTCTGCTTCTAATCCCATCATATGGAACAATTGAAGAAATATTGTATCTTAATAAAATAAAACACTAGAAATAGGAGTAAATTTAAAAAAAAAGTTAAATGAAACTAACATCTATACCTACTTAGATACTTCTTATGAAATGATTCACGGTTGTATAATTAAGACACATTCACCAGTCGATAAGAAATAATTATGCGTAAACAAATTTCTTGAAACTAGCAAATAGTCCAGTACTATGTTACTTTGCGCTACCAGTGCTCCTCAATCTTTGTAAACCCCAGGTGCCTACTAATATCAATATAAAGTTTGAGTAGTATAATATAAAATAAGCCTAAGATAGAAATATGCTCACGTACATAACTAACCTGTCCGTGATCCATGTAATCTCTACATCATTTCAAGAGTATATATATATCATAAATGTAAGGAAAACAATATTTGTAAAATATATCAAATTATAACACTTCGTGTTGCTTGAATTAACATTTTAATAATATTTTAGCTAAATAATTATTAAGATGGCAAGTGTACTACATAAATAGACCTCTTTTCAATTAAGAAAGACAATCGAATTAGTAAGTGTAAGTCGTGCGTACGAGGCACATGTTTCGTTATGTTAGTGTTCATACGACTTGTTAATAATTCGAAATGAACATCTAATTTGCTGATGTTTTCAATTGCTAAGCTGTTATCTTCATACTTTTTATTTATTACTACACTAGCTACAACTCATTAAAAATGACGGAACATTGGTTCGCGTCTTTTCTTATATTATAGCATCTTTTTGGCGCTCGACGGAGAGGTGGCCATAACAACATGCATGAAACGGCCGGTTCGGGTTTGATGGCCCGGGGTTCAAGCCCCATCTCCGGCCGTTTTAGTCGTGAATTCGAACCCAACTACGGACGTTACACGAAGTTACGTAGACAGGCAGATGGGCGGACGGACGGATGGACAGGCGGACAGACAATGAAATTATTATGTTTGATTCTGCTACTACTTTCATCTAATACAAGAAATATAATAGATAGTATTTTCTACACATTAACTGCTGCCCTCAGTTCGTAACGTTCCATATTGTTAATTCACTGCTGCCTTCGGTTCAGTTCATCCCCTTCAGTTCATTTTTAAGTGCACAGCCATACAGTATTTTATATTTTTACTGACTTTTTGTATGCATTTGTTGATTTACCTTCGATTTAAGTGCTGCAAATTAATATATTTGTACATATATTACATTTTATCATTTTTGACAAATTTCATCCTCATCGTTTATGTGTTTAATTGTTAGTGTACATGTAAACAGATGAGAATTTGTTCTTTAAAGGAAACGATCGATATGTGTTAGTTGGGTCATTCTACTCCAGGTACAGCCGCAATAAATTATAGATAGCTTTTTGCTTAATTTTTTACATTGTTTTTACGCGCTTTCGAGACATTTTCATACAATAAAAAGAAATCAACCCGATATGAGTGCAAACACTATACAATTTTGGGGTAAATATAAGAGAGGAGTGCTATCAGAAATTTAAAATATATTTGTATAATATATTAAAATTTTTAATTAAAAAAAAAAACAGGTATATGAACACGAAATAAGTGTCGCATTAATATTCTTACTTTTTATAAATAAGGCTTTTTTCATAGTTTGTGCTATGAAATAGGACTAATTTGCTGGTTGACCACTAGATCACTAGGAGTCATAATCACTGCACCTACTCAAAATTCAAATATTTTTTAATTTAATTTAATAATCCTATCACAATAATTATTATCATAAATTTCAGTTTTCAATGTATAATAAATGTGTCAGATGAAGATTTAATTAATGTTTTTTCCAAAAATATATATTTAAGTAAATCTTTTCTCAATGTTCCGACAGTACGTGCTCGTAAAAGAACCTTAATTTATAGGAAAAGAACGTAATAAAAAAGTTGTAAAAGCTCGGTGGATGCCAATTACTTGTTTGTCTAGTTTTATGCATCGCTGTCCCATTTGTCCCGAGGAGAATGGTTTATTCTCGGTAATTGTGAAAGGCGGTCTGCTTGCCATTCTCCCCCACCCTGGATTCCATGGCGATCTTCTCTGAGCCAGCAGTCGGCTGGCAACTGCGCCATGATGCTTAACAATTCGTGAGATTTTTCCCTAAAGGGTTCTACAATTTACAATTTAGCATTAAAATTTATACATAATATATTTACACTTCATTTATCCATAATTAAAGGCAACAATACCCCACTAACGTGCTTCTTAGATAAAACAACAAAATTATCACTACTCAAGGAAATTTCTACGGTTAGGGAAAATAGGGAAAACTGGAACTGGAAAAAAAGTTTTTAAAAACTGCTTTTGCTTTTTACATAATTAGGAATTGCTGTCTTTGCGATAATGTTTCAGTCTTAAATCGATACCAAGGCCCAAATAGAGTCAAAACTTAATTATTTAAGGGTTAAAGTAGGCTTTTAAAAAGCGTACCGTACTACAAAAAAAAAAGGAATAGAGAATCAACACTTAAATGATTTAAGTATTGATTCTGTATTCAGGCGTATTTAATACAATGAAATTATATTTTAGTAAATGTGTTATATACATTCAAATCATACATTATATATGGGGTACAGATGCGAAAACGCCACTATCCTTATAAGCTACATATCATATATTCATTAAAAAGAATATTGCTTCATATTCTAGTCCAAAAATATATAAGTCTCATTTTTCAGCGGCCACATCTATATACTATATAATGGAAATGACAAATTTTCAATCATAGATGGCGATAGCGTAGTTGTATCAAATATGTAAAATCAGGTAATTACGTAAATAACATACATAATATAAAACTTTCATAAATTTGATAGTTGTTTGGGTGGGATTCGGTGAACCTTATTCTTCTTCCTGTCATGTCCTATCCGTTCATGAGCACTTTATTTTCTGCGGCCCGAAATGGTTTAGTGAACGTTACGCAGTGCAAAGTGATCTCTTAAACCAGCCTTAAAGACAGGTCATAGGCCTTGCGGACCCCCAATGAAGACTTCCATACATGCTAAATAGGTTCGTTTCTGTGAGACATCTATGATTAATCTAAATCAATAAAATGATATTACAGTGCTTTTGCATGTCAGTTTCTAAGGAATAAGTATTTATTTATGTTATTTTTAAAAAAAATCGAAAAAAATAATTTTCAAAAAATAATTTACTATAAAAAAGCTACGGACGTTACACGAATTTACGGGGACAGACAGATAGACGGACGGACGGGCGGACGGACAGACAGATAACGAAATTGTTGTAATTGGGATAATGGTACATGTAAAAATAAATAAATAAATATTGTCATACGTTGCGGCAGCCCTGCGGCCTCCGCCAGGTTCAGCCGAGTTCATTGCCACAGTTTCGTAACACTTTTCTTGTGCAACTCTCTTGTGCTTGGGCTCGCCGCCGGGCGCAGCTCCGCCCGCGTCACCGCGCCAATACTCCGCCGCCCTCCGCCGCCCTCCGCCGCCCTCCGACGCCCTCCGCCGCCCTCCGCCGCCCTCCGCCTTCCGCCGTGTCGCCATCCATCTTCCTCGACCAGGGAAGCACAGGCAGGCTCAGAAGCTGACCTTTAATGTAAATCAGATCCGTTATGCCCGTACGATACCGCAATCGTGCGCTCGATAAATTAAGGTAAATATTTTAACTTGGTAATATATAAAAAAATGTTTAAAAGAGATGTAAGAGTGGCGAGTTTGTGTATTTGGGAAGCATTTTAAATTTAGTGGAGTCAGCAAGGCAATTATAGCCAATTAAAATGTCAAAGGAAGCGAGGCTAGCGGTACGTAATGGAGTTCTGGTGCCAATTCTGATGGAAGTGAAGCCAGGAATTGGCAAAAAAAGAACGAAAGTAGAATGAATGCGGCAGACGTATGAAAAATCTTTGTACGATAGAGTGGAGAATGAAAGAATTAGAAGTGAATACAATAATGGCTCTAGCGTAATATCTACATGCATATAATAAAGAAAGGATTGCTGAAATGGTTTGGCTGTGTGGAACAGATGAGCGAGGAAAGAATGGTAGAAACAGGGGGCGTCCGAAATAACCGAAATAATGAAATATTGGAGAATGTCTCTGTTAGAAGCTTTAATAACCGAAGAGCGTGTACGAGAAGATTTATAAAAGTGGACGAAGCAAAAGTGGTGTGCCAAGACAGAAAAGTGTGGCGTTATAGCCTCTTTGTAACCCTGTGAGAAACAGCGTAATGGTTAGTTAGTTAATTTTTTTTTTGGGTCACACTAAAAGTTATGAGAAAACTTTTGTATAGTGGTTAATTACGCGAATTCAGAGAATTACGCGTCACAACAGCATTCTTAATCATTACGCGTGCCGTGACAGAATGCCACATTCTTTTGTCTTAGTTTTTCATATAAACTGGTCGATTTCTGAACTTTCTAATAGGAAGTCCTGTAGTTTCTGGTTTATATGATTATTCAAAATATTTTACGAATGTCCCTCGTTATTTATTATCGTATTATCTTTAACATTCGTCATAAACTTTATTTACCTTATTATCTTAAAATTATACAATGTATCTATGCTATAAACTTACGTACATTTACGACTAACATTTGTTCATTCGTCACATTATCATATACAGATTTTCCTTATATACTGCAAGCGATCATATTTCCAGCGTATTTAACCTACTATAATGGCTTTTTTAGCCAATTCCAGGCTTCACAACATTATTAAATAATGAGGTATTTATTGGTAATTCTAGAATTTCATTTTTAAAATGATTATTGTACTTTATTTTGTTCTAATTTACTGCCACATAAAAGTGTATAAAATACTAACAGTGAAGTGACCTCATTTTTAGTTACCATGCCCTACACGAAGGGTCTGAAATACCGGCTCGTGCATAATTTATGAATACTTCCAGGAACTGGTAAACACTTTTGTTGAATTCTTCAAACGGTCATGCACGATAAGTTCCACGGATTGCGGAGCGTTAGAAATTAACAATAAAATTGTTCCCCACAGCCATTGCGCGAACGGCGAAAGGTGAATTCTAAGGGAGACCAGTTCACCTAGTTTCACAGTTCAGGACATCTGTTCGCGGAAACTACACCATAAACAGGCTCGGCGCCCGCTCGTTGTATCCTCGCAGCTGGAGTTGTATCGGAAGGAAGAAATGGAAAGAGAGTGACGGAAGGTGGGTGTTCAAGGTACCACGCAACTTTGCATAACGAAGACTCGAATAAAATAAGGAAAAAACGCACGGCACTTAGTAAACGTGACGCACAGAGTTGATGGTCGATTAGGAATGAAGCGTAACCGAGTGTTTTCCTTTCGTACATGTTGACTTCGTTCTTCGTCGTGTACGTGTACGCCTGTAACGGTGAAGATCAGGCGCACGGAGAATGATAGCGTGAGACAATAAATTGTATTTCGGTTTAACAGTTACATAACCGAGCCCACGGCCACCGCGCTTGAGTCATGTCCCGAGCTTTGAATATGAGATTTCGACCTGATTTGACCCGTCAATTTTAAGTGCTTTTACTTTTGAACTCTTCAGATACAACATTAACGGTGATTTTTTTTAATGTTACTGTTTATAGATCTGATTTATATGAATTGATGTAGATGTATACCCATATTAATATAAACAAATAAGTGGCATTGAAACTTGTCAAATCAATGATTTTATTATTTTCAGTAGCTAATCATCTGTTGTTGAGAAGTAACGACCAACTTTGGTATTCACAACACGAGCGATTCGAATATATTGATATTTTGTTTTTAAAGTACAATTTTTCCTCTTTAAAAGCGCCCAAACGTAATAATTGACTAATCTGACGACATATAAATATGAACTTTTACACGGAGTAGACTCACCGAGAGTAGCGTTCATGTTCGTGACGTCATTGCGTCCAACTACGTCACACCCTGAAGCGCGTCACGATATCTGCGAGCGGCGGATGGCATTAAACTTGTGTTTCGAGGTTACCTACGCTTTCGCCTCCGAGCGATTCGCTAGGGCTGCGACAGGCTCGGAAAATCCAATTATTTATTAATTTGGCTACAAAAAATATACATAATTGTTTTTATAGGTTTCTTACACAAGGCTTTATTGTGAAAGTTACCCGGTGATCAAGAGAGCGTCTAATGTTTCCTTTGTATAGAATTTATATTTCAGGATATACTACCAAGTCCATAATTATTTTAGAAAAACTGAAGAAATTATTCTTTATATATTATTATATTATATAAACCTTAGGTTTAAAATGAAAAAGGTTTAGTCTGAAAGCGATAAAACATTTATTTGATATATGTACATGAAAAGCAATTGAGCGCTTGTTTAATTTCGCGTTGTGGAAATCTTATTTATTATCTGTACGCAAAGCCTACATAAATAAATATAAATGAGATACTGGTATTTAAAAGAGATATATACAAAAGTGTTGCACAATTTGACGTATGTTTTATTCCCTGTTTTGTTGTAAAATTAAATCTTATTTATTATCTGTACGCAAAGCCTACATAAATAAATATAAATGAGATACTGGTATTTAAAAGACATATACAAAAGTGTTGCACAATTTGACCTATGTTTTATTCCCTGTTTTGTTGTAAAATTAAATTTTTCAAAATAATTGAGTTATTTACTTATTTATTATCTGTACGCAAAGCCTACATAAATAAATATAAATGAGATACTGGTATTTAAAAGAGATATATACAAAAGTGTTACACAATTTGACGTATGTTTTATTCCCTGTTTTGTTGTAAAATTAAATTTTTCAAAATAATTGAGTTATTATATAATATATTAGTTCCGCACTAGCGATGGAGAAATTGTTTCGAGAGTATTCCGGCACCTCGCAAAGAGCCGCACAGATGCAAAACATTTCCGATCACATCGTAATTAAAAAAATACACAACCGTGGCACTTTGTCACGGTGTTTCACATAAATGGTTTATTTTGAATATCTGAATGGAGGTTATTGTTTTTGCGTGATATTTTTTTATGAAGTGACTGCACTTACAAGTCCTGCTACCGCGGTGCAGACCGCGAAAGGTAACTCGCGGTCATGGGCACGGTTTTGTAATGCCTCAAAAGATACCAATGTAAAAGGGGTATTTTCACAATATGAACATTTGAAGGTTGGAAAAGTATTGATGCTTCTTTTTTACACTTAATAGGCGCGGGTCCTGCTGCGAAAATAACAGTGATCCGAGGTTATCATGCGTTATATTAAACTCAAATAATTATCTTTTTGCGTGTATACTGAAAGCTAATGCCAAGTAAAAGATAAAGCTTGAAATAATATATATACCAAGACAACATTTAACACTTTTAACACACCAAGACTAGACATGAAATATTTTTTTTCCAGTTGATAATAATGTACCTAAATGGTATTTTGGAGTTAATATTAAAATAAGTAATAATAAGAAGTTATTAATAAAAATAAGATATTTGTATGTTAATATAATACATATAGGAGTACATATATTTAAAAAAATACTGATTTGAGTAACAAATATTTTTATGGTAATTTTATTATTAGAGATCCAAGTATAGTAATACGCATGCCTACATATACAAAAAAAATTGTAATAAAGTGAAAATATAATAGTTGATTTTATTATTGATATCTTGAATTCAACAATTTTTAGTATTTATTACAACAACGTTTATTAGATAATTGTGTTATACATAGTACCTCTCCATTTAAAAGCATTGCTCTTGTGGTCGGACGAGGTAATTTACTTACATATAATTATTGTTACATTATATATATGGGATGAAGTAGTTATATATATAATTATATATATTATTATTATATAAAACTATATATAATTATGTGTTTTCGTACAATCCACTTACTTTTGTTAAGACTAAGGGGTTGAAAATGGTTCAAATGTTTCAGAGATTATATAAAAAAACGTGAACTCGACCATAATTATTTATAAAAATTCGTTCGGCGGATTTCGAACTGCCTACATTGAAGGCAAAAGTTGTGGTAGAAGCAAGTATTATTATAAAAATGTTATTAATGCAATTAGCGTAAATTATCAGTTCTTGTTAGTTAAATGACTTACTTATGTTTGGTAGAATTGTATCACTAATATGCAAAAAATATTTTATCGTTTTATACATATTTTGGTAAAAATCTTAAATTTTACGTCAATTATAAAGGGATAGTGTTGTCAAACATAATTTCACTAAAAGATATACATAAAGATATATCATGTAAAAAACATTTGTTGATTCTGGAAATTACAGTTTTATAATATTGGTAAATTAATAATAATTGTAATAAAATAAATTGTTATGTTATGTTAATTGGAGCGGGATGCAGAATTCTAACAACGACGATTCATTACGTTTTGTCATCCAACAAAGTGACAGTCGAAGTCAATTAATAAAAATAATAATTGATCGAGTATTCGTAAATGGATCGCTTTATTTAAACGATTTAAAATAAAGCATGGCGTGCACCTTGTTATATTGCGTCGTTATTTCATATAGCTGACGTTTGAATCGAGCAAGTGTAATTGGAAAGTACCGCATTGACACAAATTCTGCAAAATTGCAGATACGTCTTACGCCCCCAGGGATAACGTCAATATTATTTCATTGAATATTGAGGCACTTCGTCAGAAATGGCATATCTTTCAAGCTACTGCTGCAGAACAAACGTGCTCTTCGTGGACACTTTCGCCGCATTGCTTACGAAGTTTTGTCATCGTCAAGATTTGGTTAGGAGAGCAATGCGGATACACGCGGATGGGACATGTCTAGAAACTTGCATAAAGGATAGGGTTGAGTGCGGAGCGAGCTATGAATCATTGCTGGCTATATATATATTTTTTTTAACTAATACACACTGATCTATACCGAAAAAACTCAGATAAAGTCTCATTCGTATATACGCTCTATTTTACAAAGATGAAAAGTGTTCTTTCATGGCAAAATAATATGTCCTATCATAAAACGAATTTAATTTTTACTTCAGTAGGTACAATATAATAAAATTATGTATTTAGATCAAACATAGTACAGCTGATCGTCATTATATTTCTGACAAACAAGATGATATTCGTATTTTGACTTTTAGACCAACTGATAAAAAAGTTTACGCAAAAACATTACAGATGGTACATCTGACTTTGGAAAAGCCTAACTGACAATGGCGTAAAAATTTAAAAATCAGAACACAATGACTAAATGCGTTTTTCACGTGAAAACACATTTATCAGTTAAAAATTCTCTAAATAAAAGTAGGAATTGAAAATTAATATCAGAAGGCCTAATTACAATAATATTTCACATTTGAATAGCTTCTTGGTTTAGCGGTTAAGGCACTCTCCTAGTGATCTAGTGGTAAGCTTCATTCGAAGAGACCACCGAGTTAAGTCTAATTTTAATAACATATGCATTTAGCTTAGTTTAAAAACAGAAAGAATATTGATGTGACATGTAGTCCATCAATATTCTTCCATCAAGGCACATCACCCACCGACTAACTAACTAACTAACTTACCATCACGCCGTTTCCCCGTGGGGGTAGGCAGAGAGGATAGAGCGCCATACTCTTCTGTCCTGACATACAACTTTCGCTTCGTCTACATTCATACATCTTCGCATGCAGGCTCGACGGTTGTTCAGGCTTCTAACAGGACCATCTTCCAGTATCTGGTTAATCTGGTCATGCCACGTCTTCTGTGGTCGCCCTCTCTTTCTGGCGCCGTCAACACTTGCATCATATATCTTTCTTACCATTCTTTCCTCATTCATTCGCGCAACATGCCCAAACTACCTGAGCGACCCTATTTTTATTCTATGTATTATGCTACGATCAGCTTTACATTCATTTCTAATATCTTCATTCTTTACTCTATTATACATGGATTTACCACACATACGTCTAAGGGACCTCATCTCCACTGCATTCAATCTACTTTCGTTCCTCTTCTGCCAGCTCCAGGCTTCACTTCCATATATTAGTGTCGGTACCAGAACTCCATTATGTACCGCTAGTTTTGCCTCGGTAGACATGTTTCTATTAGAAATACTACCCTATATAATTTAGAAAATGTGATTTTTCCCGTCGTTGTCGGCGGGCGCTCCCCTAGTAAAATACCTAGTAGGTACTTTAGAACCACGAATGGTGCATACTCGAGACAATCCGCAGATATTTTGACCAGGGAGTCGTGCTGGCTGCTCGTCTCCGGGCGGCGCGGGTCGACGACCCCGGCTAGGCCAGGGAATGTAGGCTGCTCGGGCCGCAAGAAAGTTCTGCCGCCGTGCAATTACGTTGTTTACGTACACAGCGCCTAGATTCTCCGACACGGTGACCGGTGATCACGTGTCACTTATTTCGTTAATCTATATTTTTATAAATCGTTTCACAAGTCTCCAGCAATGGGGAGGGCAACGTGCATGTGACTTCTGTAATCTTTAAGGATTTGCTTTTTTAATTATTTTTAAAATATTTTTTATATACAATCTAAAATAATGTGATGATAAATATAAAAGAAGAAAATATGGGTATGGTTCATAGAAACGTGAACTCGTAATGGTATAGAAATATAAAAATATTTTTAAAACATAAAAATCATAATAAACTGATTTAAGTCTTTTCCACGGGGAGAAGCCTTCAACAATCAACAACAACGCATGAATAAAAATATATATATATACGTATCTTTATTTTCTTATATATTTGTTATTAATATATTTATACATAATGATAAAATATTTATGTAAAGTTTAAGGTTATTCACTAAGCTCTTGGCTGGCATTGAGAACCACCCACCCATCTGTACTTAGTTTATTTTTAATAGAGATGCGTTTACGGAATACATCTCACATTAATATTCTTACTTTTTCTAAACTAAGTTATGCATTTGTAGGACTCCTAAAGCGAGGCGCAAACCTCCGGACACT
>JADDOH010020439.1:0-12132 GCA_016648135.1 Agrypnia vestita | reverse complement strand
GGGTTTGCTGGCCCGTGCTTCAAGCCCCATCTCCGGCCGTTTCTGCTCGCGTCCTATATGTAATGTATTTTCGAGGGGTAATGTAAGTTCGGCGACAGCGACACCGACACCGATATCATTG
Source organism: Agrypnia vestita (assembly GCA_016648135.1). Lineage (NCBI taxonomy): Eukaryota > Metazoa > Arthropoda > Insecta > Trichoptera > Phryganeidae > Agrypnia > Agrypnia vestita. The sequence continues at coordinate 12,011 of JADDOH010020439.1, read as the reverse complement.
CCGTTTTCGGGTTTGCTGGCCCGTGCTTCAAGCCCCATCTCCGGCCGTTTCTGCTCGCGTCCTATATGTAATGTATTTTCGAGGGGTAATGTAAGTTCGGCGACAGCGACACCGACACCGCTATCATTGCCGTTTTAGGGTTTGCTGGCCCGTGCTTCAAGCCCCATCTCCGGCCGTTTCTGCTCGCGCCCTATATGTAATGTATTTTCGAGGGGTAATGTAAGTTCGGCGACAGCGACACCGACACCGCTATCATTGCCGTTTTAGGGTTTGCTGGCCCGTGCTTCAAGCCCCATCTCCGGCCGTTTAATTTCGTTTTTTCAGCCGTGAATTCGTACGGAGTTACGGGGACGGATAGACAAACAAACGGACGGACAGACAGACAGTTTATTTAGTCTTATATTCAATTCTTCACCTTGTGCCTTCCTAGCTATCAACCCATACCTTCCTCTCTTCTCCCAAGATGTCTAAAAACGTCACGTATGTTATTATATATACACACAAAATGTAATTGATTGAATAATTCTTCTTCTATGTATGCCCACTACTGCCTGCCCAACATAACTTGGTGTGCGGCAGGATTGGAACTAAAACCCGCCCCGCCCGCACCCGGCGGCAACCCCTCGCCCTATCATTCGGTACAATTTTGTATTTGCTCGGGAGCTGTGACATCTTGATTACCAATATACACTGAATAATTATGTCCAAAATAACCAAAACAGTCCGGGGTGGTGCAAGAACAATTGCCAATGAAGTATTAAAGTTTTGCGAAGCTGAAAAGCAAATAATGGACCGATATTACCGTCTGACAGTTTCACAGATAGAGCGGCCGCCGCGGAGCGCGCTGTTACCCGACCAAATTTATATTGAAGGCTCTGACACTGGTCACCGGACATTCAGTACATTATGTATTGCGTAATAAATTTACAACCTGGCAACTTCTGTTTCGCGACAGGGGCGACCTCCCTTGCACGCCAAGTTATCGTGGTGGCACTCTAGTATAGTTACATTTTAACATACAATAATAATTGAATAACTACATTTTTCTTCGAATAACGAGAATCCTTTGTTTTTTTCCAGATTTGGGAAAGCCAGGACTGACTGATGAGGAGATAGCTGAAATAATTTCAGGAGAATCTGAAGTACTGAAGGACCAACACGTCTTGGGGTTCGTGCAGTTTTTTTTTTAGAAAGCAAGTCCTGAAAAAATATTTAAATCAAAATAAATTAATATTTTTATTTAGCGAAAGGTCTGCGGGAATGTTTGGCGTTCGTTGAATGAAAGAGAGAGTGTGATATTTATTTCTCACAGCACACAAAGGAACAGTGCATGAAAAAAATGATGAAAGCTCCTAACCGCGCGAGCACGGGACAGAGACCGATATTGCATTGAAGTCGCCTGTTATCTCTTCCTAAAACTCCTGATTTGTTCTCGGTCGTCGTCTTCCGAAAGTGCTGGAATTCATTTTTTCCTGTTGTTGTTTAATTTGAGGGAATGGTAAAAAAGGTGACGGTGCCAGAAATAAAGGCCGACCGCGAATAACTTGGCAATCCAGGTTAGCCAGGTGGTCCTATTAGGAACCTCAATTGGTAAGCGAAGAAGTATACAGGGTTATTTGGAAAATATTAAAAACCTCGCAGGACTATATGCCTGCCTTGATCATGAGTCGAAAATGTTCAAGCAGCCATGTCCTAATGTCAATAGTTATGGAGTTATGCAATATCAAAGTTTGCATTTTTTTTCCATATTTGTGACTTATTTTTTAAAAACCGTTGAACTATCGTTACAGTAACTTATATCGATTACGAAAAATTCATTACTTTCAGTACAAGTTAAATGAAATGATAAAAAACCTGTAGTAATCCTAATTGGAATATTTTCCAATTGGAATTTGAATGTTTTTATTATTTTATTTGACTTGTTTTGAAGGGAATGAATTTTTCATATTCAATATAAGTTACTGTAATGATAGTCCAACGTTTTACAAAAATTAAGTCAAAATTATTGAAAATGCAAACTTTAATGACGCATATCTACATAACTATTGATATTAGGACATGATTGCTTGAACATTTTCGACTCATAATCGAGGTAGGAATATATCCCTGCGAGGTTATTAATGTTTTTCAAATAACCCTGTATATGTGGATGAGGCGATATTTGTCAGGACAGGCAACTGCCTCTCTGCCCACCCCTGCGGAGAAACGACACGATGCTAATTTGTAAATATCTGCGTTACAGTATTGGAAAATACCTAAAATGTATATTTGTGATAAATTGTGTTTTTTTGTAAGAATCATTAATTTAGTGTTGCTATACTTCTCATTTATTCACTGTGCATGTAGACGGATAAAACATTGCTCTCACAATACAACAGACAACGAATGACGGCGTGTTCAGCATCATCTATGCGGCTTCCTTTATTCGAGTCGTGAAATCAATGTTTTATCTGTGATAGTTATATTATTATATTAAAAACATCATGATTGCACTATGTAAATACCCATATCACATCATTTTTATCATCATTTCACTTTCATAGCCACGCCTTTTTTTCATCTACATTAGGGTGCCTCAAAAAAATGTTTTTTTTGTATCGGGTTTTTGTACACTTTTATATGCGACATCATTATTGATAAGTATTTAATATATTACTATATATATTATTTATTTATTTATTAGCCATAAGTATTTTAAATAAAAGGAAGCGTATATAACCAAATTAATTAATCAATTAGAAAGACATACAGAAAAATCAAATCCACGAAAACATATTTGGCTGCTACCGGGATTCGAACCACGGATCTCCTTCTACCCGGGGCGGGCGCGTTATCCAATTACGCTATAGCGGCCTCTTGGGTTTCCGTGAATATATCGACATTGTCTGTAAGTCTCATTTAGTAATTGATAAACATATATTATCCATTTAAAGAGCAATCCACTCTTTCTGGTACGGTAGGCACAAATTACTTTGTGCAACTGCCGCTAGGGGACGCCAGAATTAACCCGTTTAATTCATTTATATTTTTGGAAACATTTGATACAACAGACATATATTATATTCAAGAATGCATTCTCATTGTGAAGTTGCACTTTTTTCAGAACAAAGTTCTGTGAATTTAAAACCACATTAATTAATCAATTAGAAAGGCGTACAGAAAAATCAAATCTACGAAAAAGTGGAGCGCTCTAAAAATGGATACTATAATTAACGCTCTCTCATTTATTGAATTGTTTGAATTCATTGATTTCAAACCTGTCAAACATAAAACATCAAAATAATAACTTTATCTATATAGTATATTTTTAACAGTCCACGGAGAGGCGGTGGTAGCAATGTCGCTAGAGTACCGCGCTGGCATTTGAGCATCCGAGGTTCGCGACCTACCTCCAGCCGTGTAATTTCGTTTTTTAGTCGTGAATTTGAACGAAATTACGGACGTTACAGGAAGTTACAGACAGACAGATAGACAACGAAATTATTGCGTTTGATGAAAACATATTATGAAAGGGTGCCCCATAGAAAAAATATTATATTTAAAAAAATTCATACGTTTTTGAAGCACCCTAATTCACATATTATATTATATTCACATAATGCCAATGACATTCTTTTATTCAATGTCATGCCACGAGGGTAGAAAGCCAAAAGGGCGTTAGCGATTATTTCGAACTTTACAGGAGAGCAAAAGAAAATTCCGTCAATTTGATTTTGTCAATGTTTCGTTTATTATTAAGTAATTTCCACATATGTTTTGAATCAAAAAATATGAAAATCGTTTAATAATAAAGAAACAATGACAAGATCAGATTGAAAAAACATTATTTTGCTCTTCTGTAAAGTTCGAAATAATCACTACCTTTCTGCACTCAATATTCTGTCTAAAAGTGTCAAGTGTAAGCCACGCCACAGTGATGTCCCGACTTCAAGTGTCAAATGCGAATGATGCTACAGTGTCAGTACAATGTCAATGATAAGCAGTCTAAAGCGAATTACGCCAAAGCGATATTTTGACTAAAAGATTTTCAAGTGCCACATGATTTTCTGACTATGTTTCCAGTAATGCCTCTTTCTAAATGTAAATGTACAATTTATGCAATAATATGCTGTCTAAAAGTAATGTATAGGTTGCCACGCTGCAGTGGCTATCGTACTATGTAGTTTACACTCAATTATGCCATAGTGATGTTTGTCTTAATGTTTCAAGTGCAAAGTATGCCACGGTGATGTCCTATCTAAGTGTTAAACTAAAAATTATTTAGTAATATGCTGTCTAAAAAGAATAATGCCACAGTAATGATCTGTCTATAAAATATGTTTCAAGTGCAAATTATTATATTACTGTTGTATTCTGGCAATCCTCATATTAATGACGTTCTGTCCTTCAAAATTCGTGGCATTTCCCACTTTTAATGACCTCTTCTCCAGGGTTTGAAATTGAATTGAAGATCCCAGGTATACAAAGTCCTTCATGACCTCGCAATTATCTATTAGGGTTATGGAAGGTCAACAATCATTGTTGTTGATGAAGATTCAGAGATGGTCAGACCATGGATTACACAAAAATCAGTACAGCGGCAGAATCCACAGTTGAAAATGGTCAATGAAACCACAGAGGCAAAACGTAAAAAAACTAAAAAGCTGCCAGCAAGATCCACCAGCTCTTCGGGATACGGTCTGGTATCGGACTGTACAGACATCTTCATAGATTTGGATGCTGTAAATATTCATTACTCATCATCAACAGTCATCTAGAACAGTAGTTAGACTAGATCCATAGACGCATCACTAAGAAAGTCCATCCAGTTCTTCCGATTCTATATTTACTGACGGGATATTTATTTTTATCTTTTCACACATCTATACACACTGACATACACACCTTCGGACAACAATTTAAAAAAAATACAAAAATACATTCAACACCTCGAATTGAAATAAAAAATTCGGATAATTTTTATTACGATTCGGACAATTTTTATTACGATTCGGACAATTTTTATCACAATTCGGACAATTTGTCCCAATGCTGTTAAAACACAAAACTTTCACTATGCATTACACAAAACTCAGTCTGCAAAAAGTGATAGCGTCGCACATGAGCAGGCCGGCTGAAAACGACGAGGACTCTTGCAGTGTGAACTTCGCCAAGATGATGCCGGTGGCCGGCTTCCTGAAGGACTCGGAGGTGTTCAAGGCGCTGAACGAGGAGTCCATCAAGAGCCGGGCGGAGCTGCTGGAGGAGCAGCGCAAGTACACCAAGTTCCTGCAGAAGCCCAACCGGCCCATCCCCTTCTGCAAGAGGCTCGCGCCCACGCTCGAGTTTTCGGTAAGTTCACATGTGACCTCACTTTACGATTCCTTACTCACTCACTTGCCCTGCATTTAAACAAACGTAGTCAATATATAACCTTTATACGAACTTACCACTCAGCTATACTAAAAATATAATAAGAGACAACTTTATTGAATCATGGAGTAAGAGGTACTCTGAGTCGACCAAAGGAAAAGTCACAACTCGATTTGATTCTAAATATATAAAAATACTAGAAAGACGTGGAAGAGATTTCGAGCTAAGCCAAATGCTATCGGAACATGGTTGCTTCAAATTCAAGAGAAGCATCGATAATTAGCTTGTTGGTCTTGTGGTTAGGACACTCACCTCGTGATCCAAAGGTAGCCGGTTCGAACCTCACTCCAGACTAGCAATTTAGTCCTATGTTCATAGCACAAGCGTTTTGCTTAGTTTGAAAATAGTAAAAATATTGATGTGACACGTATTCCATGTTCACATCTTTATTTTTATTAAAAAAAATAATAACACATATGCTTGCGATACTGAAAAGGAACAAACCCCTAAACACGGGTTATTTGAGTGTTATTGTATGATAGGTGGATCGCGCATGATAGGTGGAATACTTTGGAACCGGCATAAAATTGACTCGTATGGAAGTTCTGAAAAATAAAAGAACTGCGGCAGATTATATAAAATACCTTAAAACTATTGGGGGTAAAAACATTTTTTTTAATAACGATGACTCTAGCTTAACCCAAGTTTAATACATCTGTAGCGGTACCTGTCCAACCCTGCGATTTGATTACATTAACACAATAAAAATCTCCGCGACATAAACAAAGGGTCGAGCTAGACAGGCCTCCGCCGTAACATCAGGCAGACCTGCGCCGCGTTAAATCATCTATTTTTTTCTTCATCATTTATTTCATTCACTTGTACATCGTCATTTGCTCCTGCGGCTTAACTCCAGGAAAAATTAACATAAACGCCAACCAATCGCTCTTTCATCCCGAACGAACCTCCCCTAAATACTTATGTCTAAATAATTGTTGTACTTGTATAATAGAGCAAGAAAAAAATAAAAGTCCTTCAGGAAACTTGAAATAATGTCTGGAAAGTTATCTGCAACAAACACAAACGATTATCAGGATACCTGATTTGGAGTCTGACTTTTGTGCTGTTAGTGGTATACCACAAGGCTCCCAAATAGGTCTTATATTGTTCATCTTCTACTATCTTCATCAATGAAATAATTGCCGTGCTATTGTTATCCGGTGTCAGGTATTTGCTCTTCGCGTATGATATGAAAATGTATAGGGTACTTGAGACAGTCCAGGAGTGCAAACTTTTGCAGTGTTAACTGAACACTTTACAGAAATTGAGTGAAGTCAATAACCCGTTTTTTAATTTCTCCAAATGTCGAGTGATTAATTTTTCTGCACCCAAAAAGAAGTAAACCTACAATGATTACAAAATGATTTGAAAATTTTTGAGTGTGGTTGATGAAATGAGAGTGATTTTTACACTGATGCTCTTAGGCCTCGGCTACGATACGAGCGGCGAGCGGCAGAGCGTCAGAGAGTCAATGCGCCAGAGCCGTAAGGGGCGCATTGACGGCACAGTACTGAGCTTAGTCACATCGTGGCCGGCTTCACTCACTACTCGGGCGCATTGACGCTCTGACGCCCTGCCACTCGCCTTATAGTCTCAAACTGAATTCCACGCGAAGCTGCGGGCACGGCTATATTACTGTAAAGCTACAGATACACATGCTTATTTAGTGGCACGTGAGCATGCGCAGTATCGACCTTCTTTAGGCCTTGCTTATTAGTGGCATGTGTGTACGCACATTGCTATTACTATTTTTGAACATGCCACTGTCATTCACCATAGAGAAGGGGTATCTTTGGAGCATGTGTGAACAGGCTTGCTTATTATGAGCATGCTTATGTCATTCGCGGGCTTCGCGGCTAGTATTATCAATGCGATCTTCTCATTCCGCGACAGATGAAACAAATATGGGAGCTGTTGCGCGCGCGTTGGGGAGATGATAAAATATTACTTTTCATGACTTATTATAGGAATCACGAATACCTGTGGAATACTCGGTCACCGTTGTGTAAAAATAATATAGTGAGAAATAATGTTTATGAAACTTTATTAATAGGTATGAATGATTCAAATCTTACAATAAAAATTATATAAACTAAAATCAAAAATGTGCGGATGGAAACTCGGGAACTTTTTTGATTTATTGGTTCACTTGAATTTTCTATTTCAGTTTGCAAAGTTTCCATTTTGAACAAGAGCGTCTCTATTGTATGACAAGAGCATGCCACTAATAAGCATGTGTGTTTGATTGTTAGCTTTGGGCATGCATATTTATGATCATGCCACTAATAAGCATGCCAGTAATGAGCAAGTGTGTACAGTTGTTAGGGCATGCTCATTAGCATGCCACTAAATAAGCGTGTGTATCTGTACCTTAAACCGACTTGATGCAACCGGCCCCAGGTAATTCTTTAGATCGGGTGTGCTCCTGCAACGAATTTTACATATTTATTTATTTGAGACGAGCCATGGCATCCACCCCGTGTCCCGAGGAGATGACTGGGCGTGGCGGCATGCGGCTCCAGGTGCCAAGTAGACTTCATTGATTGCACCACGCCAACGTCAATCAAGAAACGCAATCGAATACTTCGATTAGCCCCGATGCAAGTTTGGCAGCGCGTCGGCAGTTCGACATTTGTTTGAGACAAGGTTGACAACATTTATTGTGCAAATCAAATCAATTTTTTTAATTGGAATTCTTTAGTCTGCAAGACGTAGTGTTGCCAGTCAGATTAATGGTTAAAAAACAATCACAGGTCTCACGTCACTCTGATTAAATGTGGATATTGTCACAAGATAGTGTTTACATTTACTTACTTACTTACTTACCATCACGCCGTTTCCCCGAGGGGGTAGGCAGAGAGGATAGAGCGCCATACTCTTCTGTCCTGACATACAACTTTCGCTTCGTCTACATTCATACATCTTCGCATGCAAGCTCGACGGTTGTTCAGACTTCTAACAGGACCATCTTCCAGTATCTGGTTAATCTGGTCATGCCACGTCTTCCGTGGTCGCCCTCTTTTTCTGGCGCCGTCAACACTTGCATCATATATCTTTCTTACCATTCTTTCCTCATTCATTCGCTCAACATGCCCAAACCACCTGAGCGACCCTATTTTTATTCTCTGTATTATGCTACGATCAGCTTTACATTCATTCCTAATATCCTTCATTCTTTACTCTATCATACATGGATTTACCACACATACGTCTAAGGGACCTCATCTCCACTGCATTCAATCTACTTTCGTTCCTCTTCTGCCAGCTCCAGGCTTCACTTCCATACATTAGTGTCGGTACCAGAACTCCATTATGTACCGCCAGTTTTGCCTCGGTAGACATATTTCTATTAGAAATTATTGCATTCAAAGCACCGTTCACCCTATTTAAATTTACCAGAGTATTTAAATTTACAAATTTATTCATCCAAGTGTCCAAATGTTAAATTAAAGACAATATTTCCACTATAACAGTATAAATATTTGATACGTGACACTGTACCTACACTTCGTCGTCAATCCATACTAATATTATAAAAAGGTATAGTTTGTAAGTTTAGATGTAGGAGGTAGGTAAACTCTGAAACTAATCATCCGATTTCAAACATTTTTTCACCGTAGATCACCACACCACACCACACCACACCACACCACACCACACATATAGATCGAACCTTCAGAATAAAAGTTCTTTTCGTGGAGAACAACTTTGCTACGCAAGTAGACGAAAAAACGGTCGACAGAATGCGTTTCTTACGAGCGCTGCCTTAACGGTAAGAGATATATGAATTCTTTCTGGAAAAAAGTTATAGAGCTAAAAATGCCTAGCTATATAAAGCCTTTATAAAGACATATATAAAGCTAAAAAGGCCTACAAGGTCCTCAACGACATATATCTATATATTAAGGTTAATTCACAAGTTGATAAAATATGAATAAAGCCTCAGATACACATGCTTATTTAGTGGCACGTGAGTGTGCGCATTATCGACCTTCTTTAGGCCTTGCTTATTAGTGGCATGTGTGTACGCACATTGCTAGTAACGAGCATGCCACTAGCCATACAACCGCCGGTTGATTTATGAGCATGCCGCTAAGTGGCATGTGTGTCTGTACCTTAAAAGATATATTCAAAATTAATTTTAATCTGTCGGGCGTAATTTAAGTGGGTAATATTAAATTCTTATTAAAATAAATTTTCTTATCGTTAGGAAAATTTAATTTAGATAAAATTTCCTTTTACACAACATTGTTTCGACGAGTAGTTTAGATAATATTGATTTTTCACTGATGCTCTTATAGTCTCAAACTGAATTCCACGCGGGCGAAGTTTCGTGCACAGCTAGTAGATATTATATAAAATGATTACTAATATTTTAAAACTTAGTAAAAATCAGCTTTCTCTCAAACACATGTACAAATTTCTTCATCCAAATTGTCCAAATATCAAAGTAAAGCCAATATTTCCGCTATAATGGCAGAAATATTTACACTTTTCCCCATGCGGAGAAAGATACCTACCAAAAGCCTTTATCAAGGCTATCAAACCGATGACATTTGAAGACCCCATGGGAAGAAGTTGTTAACTAACATTCAATTCATTTTGAGATAATTAGACATTTGCATTTCGCCTTTGAAAAATATGTTTTATTGCTAATTCAAGATTCATTTTTATTGATATATGTCACTAAAATATCAAAAAAGTATTTACAAAGTAAAAAAAAATATATTTATGCACAAAATATAAAAATATACTAATGTTCCCTAAAAAAAATGTAGTTAACAACCATTTCTTCGCCTCTGGAACTCATTTTAAATAGAATAACACCTTTTTAAAATTGGTAAAACACGAACATCAAACAACCCTTCAAATGCTATCCGTTTTTACCATCCATTATCCAAAATTACAAAATACCTGGCATGTTAATTAATAATACAAAACATGGTATGTACCATTTAAAATTATTGAAAAATAATATATAAGTACATATTATAATAGTCTTCAAATGAAAACAAATATATGACAGTACTGCCAGAATAAAATTTATATTAACCATAAATATTCCAATCAAATTAAAAGGCGTGTTCATTTCAGAATGATGGCATGAACATGTTATTATTGAAGATAACACGTTCTTCCCATTAGGAACTGATTTGATTTTTTATGAAAAAGTGTAGTTAACATGTTCATCCCTATGACTTGAATGTTCCAATTATTTTTAAGTTCTGAACTTATTTCCAATGGAAAGAGCGTACAATATTTAGTTTAGACGGCTTATTAACTCATTTTTGACAACTTATTAGTTAAGAACTTCTTGCCATGGGGTCTTCATTTAACATTAAATCTTATGCTTACATTTAATAAGCAAGTCCCTTCTCTTTTGGTTTAGCATTTATATTTTCGTATTTATATTTAGACGGCTTTACTGAAATGTCCATTTCTGTCATCCCTGCCGCGAGAGTCGGTCCAAATGTTTAAATAATCTTTTAAAAATAGCTTCAAGTAAAGGACAAACAGAAATACTTATAAGACAGTAATTTATACCGCTCCATTTAGACACGTCCAATCAGTATTCAAAAAACATTGCTATTAAAAGTAAGTACTTTTTAATTCTAACTGCCCTATAAATATATCCATCATATAAATAACATTCAATAAATTGTCCATGATATGTCTTGAGTAACCGTGTGAGTTTCTACTTTCACTATCATATGTTATTTCATTATCTTACTTGTATCTTAAACCAGGATGAAATTTCGGATCTGGATACGGATACGGATATAGGAATAATATTATACCGGTTTCGGATACGGTTACGGATATGAAATTATTTCGGATTATCCGCTAGTTTCGGATAATTTCGGTTACGGATATTAGAATTTTAAAATTATAAAAGTAAAATACAAATGGCAAGATTTGACTTTTATTTTTAGTCTACATTATCATTTGTTTTTACAATCAGTCAAATAAATAACTATTATTACAGCCATTTTAAGTGCTATGTAGGTACCTATGAAGGTATGTACTTAAAAATACAAAAACAAAATTATAATAAACAAAAATAATATTAGTAACTTCTATTAATATTATTCAATATTTTTATAGGAATTATTACATTTTGCAAAAATACAGTAACTCATAACAAATCAGTCTTCGTAAGCATTGCCGTAGTATTAAAGATAAAGAGTAAAATCTAAAATTGTAATAAAATTCTTGGTATACTTTTACTGTAATCTAAGTACCTATATAATAACAAAAACAGTTCTTAATGAATTTTGTAAGTAATGAAACCATTACAAAATGTTTATTAATAAACTTTAAACTTAATTGTAGTTTTAATAGTCAAATTTGAGCGAATGTAAATTATAATTTTTAAATTATTATTTATTATTTGTAAGAGACACGCGCGGCTGTGTGACAGCTGACAAGTGACGGCTCGGCCGGGCAAAACAAACAAAAATCTGTCGTAACCTGTCATTTAGATTTAGACTCCGCCTTTAAGCCATGTATTCACTAGGGGACAAATCGCGAAACATTCCGCTCGGCATGTCGCATCAACATCTACGCTCATGTTTCGGGGACAATGACGCGGTCATTTG
>JADDOH010020437.1:0-18468 GCA_016648135.1 Agrypnia vestita | reverse complement strand
AAGCCTCCGCCACAGCCTTGAAGCGCTACTTCCGGTCCGGCGCCACGTGGAAGAGTACGCGGCGGTTTTATACCACGCGCCCTCTAGACGGGGCTCTGCAACAAGTTTATGGGACAGCTCCAGACCCACTTGGCTTCGGCAATTGTCTTACATTCACATTTATGTAAGCGTTATATTGCACTTGCGTAGCGTTGTTTAGGTTTTAAATCTTACTAATAAAATTAGAAAATATATATTTCTGGGTGGGGAGCTGTTGGTTAGGTGTAAGTAGGGTAAACATATTGTCACGTGTCGTGATTGCAAGAGGAATTAATGAAAACGCTGGAATTTAATAACGGATTTATTGATTACTGATTAATTAATTAATCAAACGTACAAGGTCACTCAACACTATAAAATGTGATTCTTTTATTTAAATTTATCTGTTTCGTAAATTTATCATTCGTAAATAGACACATTTTACTCCCTTTTCACTCACTTTTAACTCGTGGCGTCTGCTTGTCTTCTTGTAGGACGAAAAAACTTTGGATCCATTTTAAACCCTTTTCCCGTGATCCAATCGAGCTTTGCAAGCAGACTCGTGGCGACGATCAAGAAGATCTATCAAATATTTGATAAAAAAATTAATAAATTTTTGGATTTTTCAAGTTTTTAATGTTTTTTTAATACAACTTACTATGTTGTATGACAATATTTCAACGCGTCTGGCAGACGCGAAACCTGATTATAGCATAGTTTAAGATTTTTGGAAATTTTTTATTACTCCCTTTCGTAGCATCGCCCGACCGAAGCCCAACGTTAAGCGCCAAACCAGTTTCCACTAGTAAATGAGAAAGGGGGTTTAATAAAAACTTGGTTTTTATGGGTTACTTTTTTAATCACTTTATCCACTATTCACTAGAACATTCCATCCAATTTCCGCACATCTTGTTTCGCTTCTGTTTATTTCGCTACGTAAGAACTTTTCAGAGTACTCGCTGTCGAATTACGGCTCGCCTGGCCGTCCTGGCAACTCGCAACTCGCGGCTACCTTCGCTTTGGTATAGCTGTCAACGCGCCGAAAACAACTGATAACTGACTCTTACTCTCGTGCACGGTCCTATTTATATTGGCTAATATCGAGCCTTCCAGGAGTTTCCAGTATTTACGAGAACTACCTCGTGGTTTCCAGACTTTTGTAGATGCTTCCCGTAAGCCGTACATTATGCTAGGCCGTTCTGGAATCTTCGGTAGTATTGTGATCATTTCAAACAACTGTCACTTGACATGAGCGCGTGATTCTTTTTAGCCTCGTTACAATTGTAAACTTATAATATCAAATTCTTAACTAACAAAGCCTCCACCTCATAGAGCTCTTGGGTGCACTGCGTGAGCTTAACTAAACTAGCTATAATAATATAAAATAAGTTTCTGAAATATCTCTACATGAGAGAGTTTGGGCATTATCCTTTACTATATCCAATCTAGTTTTTCCAGGGTATGCTTGGCTACAATAGGTTAGAGACTAGAAGGCATATTTATTTGATTACACATTTTTATCGTTTCGCGGTACGATCAATGATCGTGAAATTTATGATCCTAATAACTACTTAAGACAGCGTCAACATAAACTGTTTCATATTGCAACCTACAGGACCAACCTGCTAATGGTGTACCTTATACCTGTTAGAAGAGCTATCGCTTTTTAAAATAATATCACTTAGGATATTGATATGTTCCATTTCCGAAACAGGAATCTCCTACAACTTTGATTAGAATTCTTATACAGGGTTATTTGAAAAACATCAATAACCTCGCAGGACTATATTTCTGCCTCGATTATGAGTTAAAAATGTTCAAGCAGCTATGAAGTTATGTAAATCAAAGTTTGCGTTTTGTTTTCAATATTTCTGATTATTTTTTGCAAAACGTTCAACTATTATTACAGTAACTTAAATCAATTACGAAAAATTCATCCATTTCAACACAAGTTAAATAAAATGATAAAAGCCCTGCAAAAATTCCAATTGGAATAATAATGTTTTTAATATTTAATTTGGCTTATATTAAAGCTGCTGAATTTTTAATATTCGTTATAAGTAATTGTAATGATAGTTCAACGTTTTACAAAAAATAAATCGAAAGTATAGAGATATTAAGGTCATGGTTGCTTGAACATTTCTACTCGTATTCGAAACAGGAATATAGTTCTGAGAGGTTATTAATGTTTTCCAAATAACCCTGTATATGTTCATTAATATATAAAATGTATTAAAATGTACGAACTAATTGTGTTTACTTATTTTTTTAAAATAATTTACTGAATCTGATTGAATTTTGCTAACGAAAAACGGTGTCTAGCGGGCCTCTAGCACCTTGATATTAGAAACACGTGGCTTTTAAAAGAAAACCGTAGAAAAAATCTATCACCCAGCATACTGATCACTTGGAGAAGCCTTCATCCGATAGTGGATGGAAAATGTCTGATAATGATTTATCACAAGTAAAAAATACATGATGAAGCCTCTCGCGCATTAAGAACACTCTATGGGGTGTCTGATCACAACCATAATAAATATACACTATTCTAGCCACATCCCGCTACAAACCGCCAGCAATTCTTCTATGACGTCTTCTGTTTCTGCTGCCCTAATACTCGTTCCCTACATTTTCTTAAGCATATTCTTTTTAAGCACACGCTCCACATACTCAAACCATCATAGCGATCTCATTAAATTCAATTGACAGTATTTTAAATAAATCTACATTTGATCCTGATTATGACAACTTTTCAATTCTATGAGATATCGAAAGAAATATCAAAATCAATACAAAAAAACACTTATTTTCAGCAAGTCATATTGCGGAACGTAAAAGATTCTATAAATATTTATTATAATTTTTTCTTAATTACGAGTCGATAACGTTCAAGCAACAATCTTTTAATATCAATAGTCACGGAGACATGCGAATTCGAAGTTTGTTTTTTTTCTCAATATCTCTGTCTTATTTGATGTTAAAAATTGGACAATCATTGAAGTAACTTATATCAAATATTTTAAATTCAATCAACTTAATACAAATTAAATAAAATGACTAAAACCTCACAAAAAAATCCGGTCAAAAATTATGCAAGGTTTTAATAATTTTCTTTGACTTGTATTAAAGCGCATGAATATTATTTTTCATATATAAGTTACATTAATGATTGTTCATTATTTTTAGGTCAAAAATGTCATATTTGGACACACGTTGGGCTTTAGAATCTTACGTAATGTTTTTAATTATCAGTTTAGCGAATCACTATTAATTTATGCACACAAATATTTTCGTTTCAATATAATTTTTGGTTCTTTGGTACGATGATAAAATTATAAATATATGTTTTTTTGTAAAAATAGATGTAAATATAAATATAATTAATAGAATTTGTTTCAGTAGTTATCAATTTATATAAATAGCTGTTAAATCTTGATCAATAAAGTGAACACGAAAGCCTGAAATCCATATCAATCAATCACTCAAGAGAAAAACTAAATTGGAGCATGTATACGTGTACGTGAGCGTATTTTTTTATTTGAGAAAATAGGTATGGAAGTCTATTTTTTTGGGTAAAAAAAAATAATAGCTTCATCTCCATGAGACATTTACAGTTAGTATATCTTGATTAATGGTGTTGCTCTGGGTACAAAATGCAGCATTGTGTTTTCGAAAAATATTCTGAACTTTTTATATCGTTAATACGGCACACAAGTGTAGCTACCAAAAGTGTTTAATACATGTCTAAATAAGAATACAAAGAACGATACTTTAATATTTGGCAGAGACAAATATGTATACTCCAAAAAAAATGTTGCTGCCTTGTTCCAACGAGCTATATTTTTTATTTTATATAAAATGTAAAAAAAACTCTATTTTTTACAAATAATTAACTTTTGTCAATGAATCTATAGTTTTTTATTTACAAAATTTTGACTTAGACAAATCTAATTCTGAGTCATTTATGTATTAATAAGTCTCAATTTTTATATAATATTAAATGGCAACTGTGGGGAATTTTGCGTTTTTGACAAATATTTTTAATATCTTTCTATTTAATTGTGATAATTTATATTATATGTATTTTAAGAATCGACCTTTAAAATATTTAAATAAAATATATCAATGAAAAATAAAAAATAAAATAAATTAGTATACTTGAGTCACTAATATTTATTTATCTTATGATGTTTTTATCTCTCTACACTGTTTCATTATTAACTTATACATACTTATTCATTCATGCTCTTATGTATCATACTCCTGTCCCCAAACACAAGTATTACTATACTGGGGACAGTTAAACATGTATAAAAAAATGTAATATTCAATATAACATGTATGTTATATACTTATTTTCAATAAAGAAATATGAACAAAAATTATAAACGATTCGTGTGCCAAATATTCCACGGAAATGCGAATCACACCCCAAAACGCCTGCGTTTTAGTCCTTGAAATATTGATATAGCAGGACAAAATAGGCTAGGAGAAACATATCTTTGAATGTCTTCGTCTGTCCGTGACGTCTAAGCCTATAAATTCGCCATAATGCTGCTTTACTGCCTCCGCGGGAGCACCCCGCGCCCCCAGCCACCCCGATCACCCCTGATCCCGGGCCCGCCCCCGGGAGCCCGAGAGCGGCTGAGGAGCCCCCCTTCCAGCACATTGCATCGGATAATTCCCGGGGAAATTTACTATTTGGTTTGGCGCTTTTCTCTCCCCTAACTGTGTTAAGAAAACTTTACGTGTATATTAAGATACAGCAGCGGTACACTGAACCCGATGCAATTTAGTTCATTTTTATTTTATAATTTATAGAATTAAACTTTGTTTACGCCACTTTTTTTATTAATGAAAAAATAGAAAATGTTTCGAAGCCAATGGCTTCTTCAACCAGGATAACAAAAATAAAATTTTAAAGTCGAAGTATAGATAATCAAAATAATGTCATACGCACATGTAAACATTTCAAAAATATCAGTACCCTCAAGACACTTTATTACTCATACGTTCGTAGTATTTTAGAATATGCATCTCAGGTGTGGAATCCAGGTTATGCAGTACACGAAAATAGAATTGAAAGCGTCCAAAACAGATTCCTAAGATACCTAGACCTCCGTTCATTTAGATCTCATATAAGCAATGAAGACTCTGCGAAGTTTTTTAACATGCAGACCCTAACTCGTCGAAGAAACATAGCTGACGCGGTGATGCTATTCAAAATAACACACAATCTAGTTGATAGTCCGGAACTTCGAATATCTTACCACATCCCAACTCGCAATAACAGACATTCACCTACTTTTCATCTCCCTTTTTGTAAGACCAACTCAAAACAAAACTCCTTCATGTACAGATCCACAAATTCATTTAACACAAACTATCACCACATTGACATTTTCAACGTAACAATAAGAAACACAAAACAAACAATATCTACACTACCGCACCCAAACTAATTTGTACATTATATCTTCCCTTCTACTCCCGTCCCACGTTCCCCTCCACCCTCTCCACTCGCTATTAATGTAAGTTAAAATAAATTTTTAAAGTCAGTGGAAAATTTATAAATGGCATAATTGTAAAAACCATTATTTCATATTTTTAAGATTGTTTTGCTGTTAATTTTCCCCAAAACAAAATAAATAAATAAATAAAAAGTTATATATGGAAAATGAATAGTATAAAGTACCTACTTTTAAAAAAATAACTATTTGCAAAAAAGACCTGATTATTTATTACATTCAATTTACTATTCCCACTCTTTCTTATTTCCAAAATTTATAATTTATCAAACTGTGATTCTGTTAAATTTGTAAACCCTTAATAAGTAGTGGTTGTTCTCTCGAAAAAATGGCTGCGTCTCGAAACCGATAGACTAAAAATCTCCGTTAGTGGTCATACACCAATATGACTAATATTTTGTTTAAATGCCTGACCACAAAGTTAATGCTTTGAATATTAAAAATATTAATAAAGATGTATCTTATAAAGTACAATAATTTGATCCAATATATATTTAAGTTTTTAGAAAAAGGGTTGTTCAGCAACGTATTTGTAATATGTTTAAGTAGAGATAAGGTTTTTTCATGTCGATATTTTTAGTTAGGTGCCGCGTGATTTATAACTAAAATGAATTCACAGAAAAAAAGAGAAGATTTTTATTGCAAGAGAGGTATATCGGGCGTCCAGATTACAGTAAATTCTACAGACTTCTAGAAGACATTTTTTATGAAATATTTGCTCCATGCTGGTGTCTGTAATGATTCTAAATATTAGTGCAATGCTGTCAATACTTTAAAATAAGCCTTACTTAACGAGAATTTCTATGAAACAAACCAAAATAAACATGTATCTCGTAATATTGATAATATTCGGTCAGATAAATATATTTTTACATAAAATTCATTCTCAATGTACTGACTGCATTATATAGTAGTATAGTAGATGTACCGTAGATGTACCGTAGATATACCGAGACACGAAATGACATTTTTGTGATTTTTCGAACATATAAAATACTAAAAAAATATCTTAATTTATCGTTTACGGGTATTGAATACAGTGTGTAGTCCCAACTAAAAAATCTATTAAAATATGATTTCAAAACATCTTTAATTTTATTTAAACTAACTAATTAACCATTGGGCTGTTCTCCCTCAAGGGTTGGCAGGGAGGATAAGACGAAACATTTTTCTATCTTGGCACACCACATTCTCTTCGGCCACATACATACACCTTCTCAAGCACGTTGTTGTTGAAGTTTTTAACAGTCCCATCCTACAATATTTATTGTGTCTTATCGTGCCAGGTGTTCAAACGCCCTCAGTTCCTGCTATCGCACTCGCCCTATATATTTTCATAACCATCCTCTTCTCGCTCACACGTTCCACGTGACAAAACACACGTGACCTTTTGTTTTAATTCGAGCGAAGGATTTTTATTATGAATTTATAGATCTTTTGTGCAACCCTTTTTATCTTTAAATTCTTTTTTAAATAATTTTTACAGTATTAAAAAAATATCAAAATTTAAACTATTAAAATAAAATAACTGTAGTTGAATTAACATTAAGTCGACAATATTTTTCTGAGATTTCTAGAATATTTTGGAGAGGACGCTAGCTAAGATTACGCATCAAAAATATTCAATTTCATCGTGCTCAGTTTCATTGTCAAGCGTTTCCACCCTTGTACCTAGGGGCTTTCATCCCCCGGCCTGCTGACTGCTGAATGTCTGATGGATTATACCCGGCAAACATAATATCACCTGGCGAGATCTTTTGTGCCTCGGAGAAAGGCATTTACGCTAGACTTTTCATGCGCACATATGAAAAATGCCGTCCGTTTCATATCAACTGCATTGATTTTTATATTGCAGCTGAACAATAATACTACAGGTATTATAAAATGCTTAGTATTTAAATATCTGTGTACCCATGTAATATCCATGGAATACAATTTGCGTATTTAAGGATGATATTTGATCATATTGAATAGAAAGTAGGAAGACTGGATGAAAGAATAGTCAGACAAGTAAGAATGGTAGGTAATATGGCCAACGAGGTTGAGTTTTACCAGTAAAGACAGATAAATATATCTAAATAATAGGTGTACCCATAAGTAATAAATTATTTTTGGTGTGGAATGTTTGCTTCAGTCAAGCTCAGTAAAGTGAACGTGTAAAGACGTGTTTTATACGCAATATTATAATCCGTGGTCTTTTATTACTCTGTTGTAAAATGGCGGACAATCAACTAACTTAAAAAATTTACGTCATTGCATGCTGTTTCATGTTCTATCGGGTGTTAATGCAACGGTTGCAATAAAGAAAATTTGTGACGTATTGAAAGCAAATAAGTGCCAACGCTGGTTTAGAAAATTTTCCGATGGTAAAATTTCCGCCCGGTAGGTTTTGATGATGACGCTTTAAAAACACCTAGAAGCATATTTTTCTTAAAAGTCTACCAACAAGATGGCAAAGGTCCTAGATATGATGGAGATTAAATCGAGTAAAAATAAAATTAAATGTAGTCAAATTCTTTTTTTTGTTGCCACTCAAATAATTGATTACTTATGGGTACACCTAATATTATAAATTTGAATATGTAGTAGTTAAATAAAGAATATCGTATTTTTAGAACAAACCAAAAACGTTTGGCTTATAACGTCAGTCAGGGTTAGGGGGAGAGGCGTGTTGGCCAGAGATCGGGGCATAAACCAGACCTCAAATAAGAATAAAAATTCCTATTTTCATATGACAGGATGCTAGTGTACAGGACTCCCTTTTCTGTGTCCAATCAATCTTCTTCCCATATGATGATGATACTATACACTCGACGCTCGATAATTAAGAATGCGACGATGAAATACAATTTAACAAACTTGTCAGTGGATATAATTTAATTCGTTAGCGGTGGTCCAAAACCGAACAAAGACTGAAGAATCGCTCCACAGGTGAGGAGTCGATCTACTAAAATAGATGTCGTTATAGACATATAATATAAAAATTATCACCTCCTTTTGAAAAACAACCAAATTTTTACCTGAATTTCAGGTTCTCATGGTGGTGTAACCCTTCAAACTCTGTATGATGAACTTTGAATTCCAGGACCGTTTTAACCAAAAAAATCTAAAGATTCCATTTTGAAATGTTTGAATTATCATAATACCTTAATACGACGTTTCCTATGAAAATTTTAATAGTTTAATAAACACGTAGGTAGGTATATATTTTATAAATTTAAAAATTTTACAAAAAACATCCAGATTTGTGAATACGATAACAAGTATTCTAATGAGATTTAAATCACATCTTTGGCTGAAATTTCCTGGTAAATGTATCAGTAAATTTCGTTAATCAGCCTAAACCTATGATCACAATCCTCATACTTGCGGTCAGCACCAGAAGGAATATTTTCAACGGCTAGATCTGTATAGCTAGACCGAACATGTTCTTAAAAATTCAAATTAACGTCATTAAATTCATTTTATATTTTTAACAAAATCATTGTTGAAAAATTTACTAAAAAATTATAAATTTGTTTATAACGATTAGAACGGTTTCAATGCTAACGCATCATTTTCAATAATGTTACTATTACTAAACTTAGGACTAAAGGACGGCGTGAGGAGTGGATTGGAGATTAGATTCCGGTGGGTATGTGGGCGTGGTCATTAGGCGCAGAAGAGGAGACGTAATACATGGAGTTTGAATATTTATTACATTTTTTTTACTATTTATTGCTAAATTTTAGAAAACATAGCGAAAGTTACACAAGAAAATTTCGAAAAATTATAATCATTGTGTTGAGTTACATGATGAAAGTTTTAAAGTATTGTCACGGGTCGTGGCTGCAGGATAAATTAAATAAAACGCTGGGATTTAATACAGGATTTATTGAATACCGATTAATTAATTATTCCAAAGTACAAAGTCACTTATCACTATTAAATGTAACGCTATTTCTTAAATTAAACTATTTCGCAAATTTATCACTCGTAAATAGATACTTTATATTCGCTTTAACACTTCATTCACTGTTCACTAGAATATTCCATCTATTTCCGCACATATTAATTTCGCTTCGGTTTTATTTCCCTACGTAAAAACTTTCAAGAATCGCTGTCGAATTACCGCTCGCTTAGCAGCACTGGCTTCTCGCCGCTACCGCTCGCTTGGCCGGCCTGAGCCGCCGCCCGCGGCTACCTTCGCTTGTATTATCGCTGTCGACGCGCACGGAAAAAAAACTCACTCCTTACTCTCGCGTGTCATATTTACAGTGGTTAATGCTGTTATCGATATTCCGAGACGTTTTCCGCGTTTTCGAGAAGTTCCTTGCGCGTTTTCCAGACTTTTGGAGATATTTCTCGTAGGCCTTAGATTATGCTAGGCCGTTCTGGAATCTTCGTTAGTATTATAATCATTTCTAACAACTGTCACTTGACATGAGTGCGTGATTCTTGTTAGCCTCGGTACAGTATTATTTAAAGTATGGCGATATACTAACTTCATTTTAAATTTTTTCTAAATAATATTACAGTTGAGAATAAGGAAACTAAATGACAACCCTCGCCCGACGCGTTGTTTTGCTTGAAGGGGATTTGAAGAGAAAATGTAATATTTTTTGCTTCCTTTATGCATTATTCTGGTATGATCTCGTACAATACACAACATTTCTGTTATTTTATCTGTTTTGTCTTGGATTTTCACATTTTCCTGCAATCCTGACCTCATGTTGACATTTTACCGTCTACATTGCCAATCCGTGACATATTATTCATACAAGGAGAGGTTCTTTGTTCATTGATTTGTAAATAGTTATAAATAAATAAAAATATATGTGTATTTTTAAAAGCTGCGTTTGAAAACTTATAGCACATAAAGAAAACGTTTTAAAATTTTTATATCATCTTAAGTTTAATTTTTTAAATGGAAATCCAAACCTAAATTACTACTAAATCTATATCTACAAAGGTAGCCACCATCACCACCATCAGAGGGCATGACACTGGCTTCTCAAAACCGAAAGTTCCAGGATCGAATTCTGGTGATGTCACAATTAGAGCCTCCATATATTCGTGATTCCAACTATTTGAATATCAAATAGTTAATGATAATATATTCGAATATTCAAATATATTCGTTAAATTTTAAAGAAAGGATTAATTTACTTTGGATGATAAATACATTCTATATATTATAAAAAAACATAATATGTAATTGTAGATAATTGATTTATTTTAATTTTTTTAAATATATGTTATAAAAAAACAACAAAAATATTTTGAAAAATAATATTAAATTTGAAATACAAATTAAAAAAAAAAACAAAAAAAAATATATTTCAATTATGTAAATATACATATATAAAAACAGTAAAAAAATAGATATAGACGAGTCAGTATTCTCTCGATAACTGACAAAATTTTACAATGTTTATAATACTTCATATCTCGCACCCCGCGTGCAAGTTTTTTTAAAATTATTTTGTATATAACTTCTTGTTTGTCGGCTCAAGTATTTATGAACCACCACACCATTATTGACCGTAAACGTAAGTGCTTATTGTAATAAAACTATAAATACAAGCAACACTTTAAAAAAAAGGCAAATGCAAAGGACGTCCGACAATTATATAGCCCACAGCGGTATAAACTGAAAACGCCTTGCAAATGACATTCAGGTTTCGTAAATCTTTGTTTCGTTTGGAAAAATATTAAAAATCTTATAATATAAATATGAACGAATACTTTACGAATACCTTTTAAAGTATTCGTATAGCGAATACTTAAAAACAGGCAAATATATTCGAGTTTCGAATATTCGGATTGGAGGCTCTAGTCACAATGCATCTGTGTGATTTTCTGAAATTTGGAGTTGTTGTGATGTGTTTCAGAATATTTTGAGTATGCCCAAATTTTTCAAGAACACAATACTGGATTTTATCCCCAGGGGGACATCATTATTCAAGATATTTTAAAGATGTCTCATAGAGACGAAGCAATATTTTTTTATGGGAAAGTAGATATTGAAGTCTTTTTGGGTATTTATAGAGCTTTCGACCTAAGACTGGCTTAAGTGATCACTTTACACAATGTAACGTTCACCATTTCCACTCATGATAGACTACCACATCTATCAAATTTTTGAAATTGTATATATGTTTAACTACGCACAACTACACAACAACAATGTGTATAGTGATCACTTAAACCAGCCGTATGATATAGGTCGTAAGCCCTATGAATACCCAACAAGACTTTACCTACTTTCACATATAAAAAATATATATATATAGCTTTGTCTCTATGAGACATCTGTAATATATCTTGATTAGTCATGTGTTTCGTTATAGTAATTGGGAAAAAAAACTTTATGGAATGAAAAAGATTTTTCATTTGCTAAGAAATGCCTAAACGTATTACTTTAGATGTATCATTACATTAATATATTACATTACATACAACAAACATTAAAAATGTATGAAATATTTTAAAACACGGCAAAATAAAAAATTATTTTAAAATTACTCTGATGGAGAAACGCACTACGATATCAGACGGAAATATTTATTGCTGTATTTCGAGGTATACAAATAAAATAAGACAAATAGCCTTTAATCAACTACAGATTTTTTTAAAAAAATAACATAATTTGATCTTCAGAATTTTCAAATCTTCACATAAAATTCAAACACAAAAAATTAACATTATGTACTTATATAACACCACAAACTTTTGGAGTTTTACTAAAGCAGGGTGATTAAATGATACAATATTTACCGTTGTTAAACAAACATGACGACATCTACCGTTTAATAATAAACCTGATACATGTTATACAAGTTTTCAATAAATCAGCTTGTTGCGGCTTCCAGGAACTGTCTTCCTCCCCGTGTTCTGTCACCATCCTCATCAGGGAATATTCCCAGTGGCTCATCTCTTCCTCTTCCCGGATTCCAACCTGGGGAGTCCCCTCCCTTAATCAATACTCTAACATTTAAAGCCTAACAGGATAATATTGTGCCCTATCAGCTGATATGTGATGGGGCAATATATGTCGAGCTAGTTGGCAATAAATT
The DNA here is from genome assembly GCA_016648135.1 of Agrypnia vestita. Taxonomy (NCBI): domain Eukaryota; kingdom Metazoa; phylum Arthropoda; class Insecta; order Trichoptera; family Phryganeidae; genus Agrypnia; species Agrypnia vestita. Next base: position 5,864 of record JADDOH010020437.1, on the reverse strand, counting down.
TGTTGAATTGATTGAAATATTCGCAAATTAAAAAAGAAACCGATTTCTTATAAATATTTTAACGAGGCTAAAAATAATCACGCACCCGTGTCAAGTGACAGTTGTTTGAAATGATCACAACGATCCAGAACTGCCTAGCGTAATCTATGGCTTTCGGGAAACATCGAGAAACATGTATAAAAGCCTGAAAGCCACGAGAAAGTTCTCCTAAATACTGGAAACGTCTGAAAGGTTCGATATCAGCATTAGCCAGTATAAATAGGACTGCGCACGGGAGTAACAGTTGTTGTTGGTTTTGGCGCACTTGACAGCGATACTAAAGGGTGGCCAAGTCCTTATGTAGCGAAATGAACCGAAGCGAATAGTGAATAAAGTTATTAAAGAGTTAAGGTTGTTATTACGGTCGTTAGACATATTTAACTGTAATTTCGGATATTTTATACGCACCGTATGTATTACCGAGAAGCGAATCTCGACGTTTCGTTGCATACTTATCCAACGTCATCAGGAGGACGACCTTTAGGTGGAGGTCGGACTAATTAGGTGCGCTTTCTAGGGCGTAAATTGTATGCACTTTGTTGTGGAGTGTTCTCTTATTTTACAATAGAGGTCGCCAGTGTGCAATATGTACTAGTTACGTCGGCGGATTTTACTGTGACTTCTCTCAAGGGTTGAATCAATGTCGTTAGAACGGAGATGACAGTTACAAACTATCAAGTATTTGGCGCCCTGTTGCGCCGAAATTACAGTTAAATAAGTGAATTAAGTGTTTAAGCGATTAAAAAGTGTCTATTTACGAATGATACATTTACGAAATAGTAATTTAAACAATAGCGTTAAGTGACTTTGTACGTTTGATTAATTAATTAATCAGTAATTAATAAATCCGTTATCCACGACACGTGGTAATATTCTAAAGTTATAATAAAGAGTTTGCGAGCAAATACTTGGCAGAAATTAAAAAAAAACATATATTCCCGTCTGTTCTAATCTTGTAGCGCTCCTCCACGCGTTCGCCGCCTACATCATCCAATTAGTTTCTCCATCCCTTAGTTCCTCCGCCAGACCTGCAGCAGGGATCTCCCCCGGGTGCCGGCTGTATCAGAAGTCGGGGTATCAGTAGGAAATTAATTCTTCGCCTCGAGCATGCGCCTCCCGGGACATGCAGTATTTATATCCATTAAGCAGGTCGGAGCTCTTCTGCTCTGCGCTGCTTCTGGGGGAAGTTTCATTTTAGTTCGCCGGCTCGCCCGACCAGGGATCGATACGTTTCTGTAACCTCATTTGGGAGCCACCCTTAAGATTCCCTGTTTAACAATCTCAAGATGCGAGAATGATTTGTGGTCTGTTATCGTGAATATTGACATCTCAAGGGAATCTCAGTGGTCCATCAGATCATCCTCCGGCTGTTTATGCTTACAAGATATGCTTTATGACCTCAGATTGAGGAAGAAAGCAGCAGAAATGTAATTTAAATTACTCTAATAAGAGATTAATATGATCAAGAGATTTGAGTCATCTACATATTCAAGAAAATAATATAAAGTGGGGCATCGTAATAAGATATAAACCATACATAAATTTAATATTCAGAATATTTTGAGTATGTCCAAATTTTTCAGAACAGAACTGGATTGTTGGAAATCAAAATTAATAGACATGGTATTCTATCATGGGTGGAAATGGCGAACGTTACATATGTGAAAGTGATCACGTAAGCCAATCATACGATAGGTCGAAAGTCGTATGTACACCCATAAAGACTTTTGTACCTACTCTCCCTTAATAAAAAAAATATACAATTTCGTCTCTGTGAGACATCTATAATATACATTAATTGAAATTTAATATTTTTAATTGATATGGCTGATACTTTGTGGTGCGACATGATTATTTTAATTTAAACTAAATTGAAATTTTGTAATACACACACGTTGAGTTAATTTAAAACGACTATAGTTTCGAGAGGAGCAGTTCCTCTCATCATCAGGCGTAACTTATAACTAACAATCTAAATACATAAATTATGAAAATATTCGAGTAAATTATCGGTGGGGGTGACTTTTTGTGTAGTTTTAAGGAGAAGATTCTGAGAATAGGAGACTTTTGTAATGTAATGTTTTTCCTCAGAATTCAAGTTCTTCTGGATTTCGATGGTTTCCAAACTGTTCGTTATCAATACGTTATGAACAACCGAGTGTAGAAGTTTTAGTACAAAGGTCAATGTTTAGTTTAGTTTAAATTAACATAAATAAATTTGTTTGAATCACTCCGATTCGATTTTTTTTACTCCAATCAACAGTTGCATTCTTATTTTTGAGTATCGCGTTCCCCGAATTATCCTGTGTCTGTGTCTGTAAGCTGATGTTCTCGGAGATTCTTCTCCACCTTTCAATGAAGCCTGCATTTTGAAAATCTGTTGCAAAAATGATATGAGTTTGATCAAATCAGTCCCTTGACTTTTTTAATTTTTTCTGGAGGTTTTCCACATTTTTTTATCAACTTTTAACTTATTACCGAAATAGTGAGCTTTTTTTCTGACAAGCGTGGACAATCTATCTTAATTCATTAATAGTTTCAAAATTGAGGCATTAGTATATATTCCTGTCCAAGAAATTCTAAACCTCTGCTTCCAACATGTTAAAATATACTTCCTGCACATCTCCAAGTAAACGTAGGTCCTAAAATTAATTTAAAGGATGTTACCGAATAACTGCGGAGCGAGCTGTCATTATTTATGATTGTATTTTGTAAGCAGAGCTGAGTTACCGCCCAATCTCCTAGGCAAAGTTTCATCCGTGACTACGAGTCCTTAATGTGCACAACTTTACTTGACCAACATTCTACTTGCTACAATAGCGGACGTGCTTCTGAATGTGTTTGCTTTTGTTTACTAGTAAATTAATTTTTTACTCCAAGAAACAATAGGAAAAAATGCATTTAGCTGATATGAGCTGGAAGAGCTACAAGATTGGTCTAAATTTAATATGAAGTTATTCGTTTTTCGGATGGCCTCTATTCCTGAATTATTTTTTAAAAAGCCGAATCAGATCAGACGGGGAATTATATAATTTATATGAATACCACGAGTACCAAAACTGACAGGAAAAGACAGAAAATAATATAAACAACATGGATGGATAGCTTCAATTAGATACAATCTCAGCATCTAGTTGGTGATGGTCCACGATGACGGAATCTCTCAACTTTGCCTTGTACGTTTTTTATTTTATTTATTTTTTTGGAAAAATTAACAGATATAAGAAAATGATATGTATATAATATATATGAGAGTGTAAATAGACAGTAATGAATTTATTAACTTATATCTTAGCATATTTCACATGAAAAATATTTTTAAGTAATACATAATAACAATATAAATAAATTTAAATAAAATAACAGAATGTTAGTAAACTTATTAAAAACCATTAGCAGATTTACGGTCTACCGTTTTCGAGACGTACCCGTCTCTTCGTCAGGACCAACACTACACTACTACATTCACAACACTATACACCCCAACCATAGTATTGTAAAACTATCACCACTATTGTTCACGTGCGTGTTAATCTTGTCAGAGAAATTGAACTCTGACAAGATTAACACGCATGTGAACAATAGTGGTGATAGTTTTACAATAATATGATTAGGGTGTATAGTGTTGTAAATGTAGTAGTGTAGTGTTGGTCCTGACGAAGAGATGGGTACGTCTCGAAACCGGTAGACCGTAAATCTGGTAGTGGTTTTTACTAACTTTACTCACATTCTGTTATTATGTCTAACCACAAAGTTAATTCTTTAAATATTAATAATATTAATAATAAAATAAAATACATGAGTAGTAACAGTAATGAATAAAACATGATAAATTAAGTAACAATATTAAATATAACATATTAAGGTAAGTATAACTTTATTTATTTCTTGCATCGCAGCATTGAACTTTTAATTATATTTTATAGAAATAAACTTTGTTTACACCACTTTTTTGTTGAAAAAAATTCGATATGTTTCATAGCCCATGACCCCTTCGTCAGAATAACAAATTCATACTATATTTAATTATTAATCAAGTATTAATTCAATGTTGCGGCGCAGAATTATGTCCACTTGTGATCTTAGGTGGTATAGAGACACGTGATAGATGTCAATATCGGTGAATAAATTGTTGTAGGCTCGGCGCATTCCCACTATTGGTGAGCGTAATATATTAGTTACCATTTGTACCTCTTTCTTGTGATATGTTCGAAGTATTTAAAGATACGCATTTGTATTGCGGAAGAAAAGAGTTGTTTGGCATTCGATTCTTCTAAAAGGAAGTCATTTGTTCTGTGAGCTATCCATGAGATTCAAACATATATCACCACGTTTTTGCCTTAGTTTTAATATCTCAGATCTATGCAGAAATATTGGTACACTGACAATCTCCACCTTAGTGATGATTCTATCTTTTCCAATTTTCTTCAGATTATCCAATTTTGTGCTGATCGGTTCATGACATTTATTACCCCTTTCTTTTAACTCGTAGCATCTGCTTGTCTGCTGTCTGCCGAAAAAACTTTGGATCGATTTTTAACCCTATTACCATGATCCAATCGAGCTGAAACTGTGCAGGCAGACTCGTGGCGACGATTAAAATGATCTAACAATTTTTCGTTTAAAATTTTTTAATAAGAATAAGAGTATAATTTTGGATTTTTCGAAATTTGAACGATTTATATATTGTTTAATTTTCGAGCCCGATGCGTGGAGTACGCACGAAACCTGTTTCAATGAGCGTGGGACTATAATGAAAACTTGTTTATGGGTTAGTTTTTTTTTATTCATATCCCGCAGTGTTTGAAATGTATTATTTTTGAGCTTTTGAAATCATATTTATTTTTATTCAATTATTTTATTTATTTTATTCCTTCATTCTCTTTTTCTTTTGTACGGGAAAATGGGGAAAGTGCAACAAGGCTACGTTGCAACAATCGTTCAAAAATTGCGTCCTTATGTGATATCTATGAAATAGAATTTCCGATAGAAAACCAGACCATACGTAATTTGGGATAAATTCAGTATCACACATTGTGTTTGGCCGACGGAGTTGCGTAAAAAGAATTTTTGATTGATTAATTATGAAGTATTTTTTTCTTATAAGGGTAAATATTTTCTTATATTCTTATGTTATTACTTCAATAATACGTTTAAATGATTTTTTGTCTGAATTTCATTCAAATTTTCACGGATCTTAACACTTTTCACAATTATATATAAATATATCACTTGTCTAAGACCACTAATGAGTTTAGGAATACACGACTAGTTTCGACAACTACCGATGTTGTCATCAACGGGTGATGATTTAAACTAAAGCATAAGAGTAAAATTAATTATCTAAGGTACTGATAGAGGTATAGTCGTGTATTCCTAAACTCATTAGTGGTCTTAGACAAGTGATATATTTATATATAATTATAATGTCATTCACAAAGTTAACGCCAATTCAATAAATAATATAACCATTTCACAAATTTAACATTTTGAGTTAACTTAACGAAAATATACCGGATTATGATTAATACGGTTTTTGTCCCGTTTGTGGAGACAAATATGAAAAACCCTAAAAATGTGACACGAAATGTGGGCACGCTTTCTTTGCGTAAGCAAAAATCCATGTTATACGAGTAGTTTGTTGGTTGTTGGTCTTGCGGTTAGAACTCTCGCCTCATGATCCAAAGGACGCGGGTTCGAACCTCACTCCAGACCAGCAAGTTAGTCCTATTTTCATAGCATAAGCGTTTAGATTAGTTTGAAAATAGTAAGAATATTGATGTGACACCTATTCTGTGTTTGCATCTTTATTTTATATATATATA
>JADDOH010020435.1:0-11842 GCA_016648135.1 Agrypnia vestita | reverse complement strand
GAACAAAATCGCTTTGGGTATTGATATATTCCATGTGTCTGAGGGGGTTTTCCGAAGCGGGATTCTCCTACACCTTTGACCAGATTTTATGTTATTTTTAATTTATTAAATATTTTTATTTTTGATATATACTTCCTAACATGTATGCCTTAACAAACATTTTGTTTGTCATGTACATATTATCATGAAATAAATTGAATTGAATTGAATTGAATTGAATCAAGCCACTCCAAAACATTTTAATCTTGGCACATTTCACAAACATATTATATTTTTATCATCACTTTTATTTATCTCCACATACATTTTTTTAATTAATTTATTTATTTATTGTTTATTTACATTCACATAGTTAATACAAGATACTAATAACTGCCACACTAGGTAAAAACCTGTTCTGTGGCAGTTATTCTCATATGGTATTTATGCAGTAATAAAAATGACAATTAAAGAATCTAAATCTAAAAGAAAATAAAAAGAAAAGAAAATATACATACAAAATCAAGATAAGAATTTAAAGTAAATCATGGGAATACCTAAATCTAAGAGAAAAGAAAAGAAAAGAAAATACACATACAAAATTAAGATAAGAATTTAAGTAATTACAAAAATAAATATTATATTATAGTATACTTTAAATTATATAAATCAGTTTTGCCAATTCAGAGGTCAAGGGCGGATCACTTCTTCAGCATACCTTCTACCTGATATTTTATAAACTTAGTAATACATAAACCCTCTTATTCTCAGGAAAGCAATAAAGCATATCAATCAAGTCTCTACCGCTATTATATAACATTAAAAATATCTACAATTTTAACGTTCGATAGATGTCTTGATATTTTCTTGAAATGTCCCTTAAATAATTATTTTCCAAATATTACTTAAAATATTAATGCTCGTAAATGAACATTTTTATCATTGTATTACAAACAAACAAAAAAAGATTAAAAGATTTTTTATTTATGTACGAAATATTTGTTTATTTAAATATTCCTATTAAAAATAAATCAAGATATAAAATGAGTGATGAGTTTTATTAATTAAAGCCTCAATAAAGAAGAAGAAGAAAACTGTTTTCTAATTCCTAATATTATCTATGTGAAATATGTCATAATCAAGTCAAAAGTCAAAATCAAATGCCACTGATAGCTAATATGTTTTGTTTTGATATTTGCTTTACCTTCACAATCATAAACGTATATACGTTTTAATCAAAAGAAAAATGGACCACGGCTATTAGCTACGCGCACTGATATTATATCTCCAGATAATATTTCACAATAATAGTTGTAAATAAATGTATGTTTTCGTAAAAGCTAAGTAGAAAATTTATTCGTGCAAACAAGATGGAAGTTGATTATTTTTCTTCCATTCCGCCTGAAATAATCGAAATCATTTTGAGCGATCAAGGCATCAAATTCAAGGATATATCGAATTTTTGTTTAACTTGTCGTTATTTTAATGATGTTGTAACATTGCGTAGCAGCTTATGGAAAAGAAAGCTGTTTTCAAAGTAAGTCCTCTTAAATATACCAAAGAATTTCACATGTACATAAAATAAATAAATACAGACATACAGGTAATATAATGTATTCATTCAATTTAAATTCTTGAATATTAAAATTTTAACAAAATTGATTAATCTAAAAACAATAAATTTGCCTTTTTTTTTCTCCATTTTGAAATATCCCATTATTGTTCATTCAAACTATTCCAGAATTTTAATGATCTTTCTATAGAAATAAGACAAATTAAACTTTTATTAATTTTATAAAAATATTTGTACGTCAATATATATTTAGGGATGACTCACGTCGGAGTCATTAGAATGTGGTATTGCTGCGTTGAATCAGAAGATGCGTGTGTACTAACGTCGGGAGTAGCCAGAATGTGGGGTGACCCGATCTTTTCTTGCATGTTCTTCTTGCGTAGGTGTCACCATAATGTGGTGTTGCTGCGTTGAATCAGAGGGTTGCCGTGTTCATCTCACGTCGTGGGTCACCAGAATGTGGGGTACCGTGTCTCGGATCCCACTTTTGTACAGTGTATTACAGGATGAAAACAGCTGATATGAACAGAAAACTGCGGTCAGTTTTATGATTATTTATTTATTTTTGAATTACAGTGCGTTTTCATTCGACCTTGGTAGCCAGCGCATTTGTCAACTGTGCAGCTGCAGGTTGATGCACCAGGATCCATGTGGCGTAGACGACGGGTGATCTTTGAGCATGGTTGTAGGACGAGTCGAAGTGCTGTCATTGGCGTGGAAAGGCCGGTGTCATAAAGCTGGAGATGGTGCTGATGACTGATGTAAGTGGCGTGTCGCGGTGAGGTTGAGAATGATGGTGGTACCGCTGAAAGCAGATTGCGCCTGGTAGCAGACTGCTGGAGGTTGCGAGGGCGTTGGAGTGATGTGGCTGACAATGATCGATGGATTGTAGACTGGAGGCGTAGCGAGGAATGAGATGAGCGACGTAGCAATTGTGATTTGATGTCGTAGCTACTGCAGGTTGGATATTGGTCGAGTCGTAGAGTGACATGCTACATAGCGAGGTGATGCTACGGGCAGCTGTGGCCGAGCAGAGTGACGTTGTGGTTACTGCGTAGCGAAACGAACAACGTAGCTGAATGGTGCTACGAGTAGCGATCATCAGGCAGCGTGACCTCATGGTCGAGGCGAGGGAGACGAACTAAATTGGAACTTCACCAACACGTCTTTTATATTCCGATTTTTGTGTCGAGACGTGTACAAATAACCTAATTTTTTTTACTTAAATGTTAAAAAAATCATGGCATTTTGACACTTACGATAAAATAATATGAACGTGTGTGTGTTTTTTTTAATATGCGCATGTTTTCATGGTTGTTTCGTAAAGAGAAACATCACAAAAAATTCAGAAAATCTCTGGCCCTAGCCTCTATTTTATCTATGTTTTTTTGGCACTAGACAGGTTAAGTAATCTTTCATTTGAAAATTTTTATAAAAATCTATGGTTTTTACGAAAGATTACTATAATCCAAGTAGATACAACCGGCCCTTAAAAGACCACAACAAAAAAACTGGAATCACTCAAAGAAGACAAGAGGAATGTTTTAGGGCCAGTTTTTTAGTGGTAGTAGCTAACCCATTCCGTGATCAAGTCACGCATTCAGGACGTGCTCTGTCATTTATACACCACGCTGGCCTGGAACATTTTAAGTAAAAAGCATAGTTTTCGTATTTTCTACCAATCAAACAACCCGTTATGTAAAAATTCATGCTTTTCGCTATTACCACTACCAACTATCAAATAAACGGAACTTATCTAGGTGCCAGTTTTTTGCATCTAGCATGGTTGATTTTTATACAGAAATCAACACGCATTTCTCTACAAACAAGGGTCGCACAGTATAATTCAGCGCACATTGTAAAATATCTTCATTGTTTAATACATTGTGATTTTAGTTACAATTTCACCTGAATTAAGCCAATTACGAGCTTAATGAATGCATCAACACTCCGCACCCACCAATTTGATGCGAATTTGGCAACACTTATTCTTCGTGATTTTCTTCAAATTCAAGAAAATCGTCATCATTTTCAATCCGGTTTTATTGACATTTTAAATTTGCTCCCTTGTAAGATCTTCGCTTTCTATAAATGCTCGAAATGTAGAGGTGAATTCTCACACAACTAGTTCATCACTGCTTAATTTTTTGCATTGCCTCTTTTAAAACCAATTAACTATCCATAAAACGCAATTAAATAGTTTGCTTAGGCTGCGCAAATAAAGTAAAAACTGTAGCACCCTTGACATTTGACGTCAAGCAATGTTACTGTCATAAATTACGCACTCTATTAACGCGAGTAACCCTCATAAAGCACTTAATAAAAAATAAAAATAAATGTTTTGAAAGATCACTTTTCAAACATGGTGGACAGCTGAAGTTTTTCACTCTAAGTACGTGTTTGGCCATTATGAACACTGAAACATTTTCATTTTAAAAATATCTTTTCAATTCCAAAAAATTCATTCCAGTTAATCCGCATCCTGGATAACCAGAAATCTGTTATATTTTTTGAATAAATAAATTTAATTTAAAATATTATTCTAAATTAAATTTATTTATTCAAAAAATATAGTGCTATGTGGCCTATGCCATATGCCATATCCATTATGCCATATGCCACATCCACTATGCCATAATGTACTAATAAATATTTAAGAGTCAAATAAAATAAAGCAATGAACAAATAAAAAAATCCGTCATCTGTCTGTAACTCGCTGGAAGTAAGCTGGAATTACAACACTGATGATGACTAGCCACTAATGATGCTCGGGCGTCATTTGTACATAAGTGTGAAAAGAAAGGTGCACATTTCATTACTAAAGGTATTGTTATTATGGGTGAGACTTATCTCCAGATTCACAAAAAGGACGGTACTTAAAGGATGGCGCTGAGTTAACTGTGATGTGTATGTCGTTATTTGTAAATTGATGTGGCTGACCAGGTCTTCCTCCCGCAACCCTAATATTGCTGGAATAAACAAATTATTATTATGTTTATTACATTTAAATTTAACTTTTCTTTTAGCTGGCCCTTCATGAAAAATCCATACAGGAATAAAAAAATAGATAATTGGATGCATCAAGTAAAGCATATTGTAGAAACTAAGCGTTATTGCAAAACTGAAATAAAAGAGATGTCACAAAAATTTCGATGGTTAGTATGCAAACACATTATGTATAATCATATGTATTATGAAAACATATTGTACTTAATGGTATAATAAAAATATTTTATCTTTTATTTGCATGAATATACATTTTATTGTGATGTTACAATTTTAGAACATATTTTTATCATGTTAAAAACAAATTTAATGAATCAATTAGAAAGATATCGCACATTCATGATAATAGAGTCATATATTATATTAAAGGTTTTTCTATCTAAATAAAATGGATTGAATAATCCTGTAGTCCCCTAGCGTTTATTATTACTCAATGCTTTTTGGGGATTCATTGCAAATTTGAGAGGGCTATTCGAAAAGTAAGCTCCATTTGCAGGGGTTCAGTACGCTTCCAGCCGTACAAAAAGGAGCATCGTACTGCCGATATTTGCTTGTTATAACCTCAAAACAATAGAAAATCCTGCTACATGTGAAGTACGTAGTGTAATAAGATTTCCTCTGAAAAAACTCAATCTGCAGCCGATATTCACTGTGAATTGTGTGCAGTAGTTAACAGCTCAAAGGAGTGAAGGAATTGGTATGATTTTTTAAAAGTGGAAGACCCAGAATTAATGGTGAAGAGAGGAGCGGTAGGCCTTTTGTTATCAGTGATAACCTTGTTGAAAAAATTCACGCAAAAGCTCATGTGAACCGTTGGTTCACGATCTCGGAACTTTCCAAAAAATTTACTTAAGTTTCTCGGACTGTTTTGTACAAGGTAGTCACTGAAAAATTAGGCTACCGAAGGTTTATGCTCACAGAATACAAAATGCAGACCGATATCTACAAAATGGAATGAATTCCGCCCTAGACTATCTTTCGCGTTACGATTCAGAAGGAGAAGAATTTTTGAACAGAATTGTGACTAGTGATGAGACTTGGATAACGTTTGTGATGGTGTGGGGTCACTCCATTTCTCCAATCAATTCAAAGAAAGTCCATCAAACTTTTTCAACAAGACAGGTCATTGCCGTGGCTAGGAGGGGCATCTTGCTTGTTAAATTTATGAACTTTACAACTACCACGACTATAATGTCTACTGTGAGACTTAAAAAAACTAGAAAGAGCCTTAAGAGGCCCCAGTACACAAATTTCGTATTTGCTCTTGATTTTGCTAAATTTAACGTAAACTTATTAAATCATTTTGCAAAATATGCTAAGCAGCTTTTAATCAATTATATTATGATAGATCCATTTACTCTTGAAGCATTTCCTTAAAAAAATATGAACAAATATATTTTTATAACATCAAAAAAATTATAACCCCGAAACACTATTTTAGTTTTCATGAGTTATCTTTGGTACACTAATCTCGAATATTTTCAAATAAAGACCATATATTTTATTTATAAAATGATTGTATAAAGTTTGAAAAAGAAGTGGTGCTATTCAGACATTAATATTTTTCGACAACTTGTTAAATATATTGTTGCCGTGGAAGCAGACTTGTGGCGACGATCAAGATGATCTATCAAATTTTCATTAAAAAATAATAATAATTATAGTATAATTTTGGATTTTTCAAATTTTTAATAGTTTTTTCAAATCGGAATCATTACAAAAGTTTAATTATTAGCAACGGCGGTCCGATAACGTCGCGGAATATTTTCTAAATTTGAATTACTCCGTCGATATACATAATAGGTACTTCACTACACAAAGCATGAAGTGTCTTATCAAAGCTCAAAACATCTGACATTTTAGAAATATATTATATTACTGTAAGTTTAGTGTTATGTTATATGTTTTAATTTGTCTTTAATTGTTATTATATTTTACAAAGAAAGGGAGTATAATAAAAACTTGGTTTTTATGGGTTACTTTTTTATCAATTAATTTGTCTGATTTGTTTTGTTATAAAAATTTTTTTGTTACAGGCGTAGACAAACTATTTCATTTTCTGATTTGGAGCACTTTCTGGAAAAATGTAGGGAGAATGAAGGATTGGCTTTTTATTACATTAGCAAGTATTTGAAGGACATTATTGAAAGCAGTGTCGATGTTTACGATGCAGTGCCTCCTCATGAGTAAGTGATTTTTGCATATTTTATCTTATCCCATCCCAAGAAGAATAATTTCATTGTCTGTCTGTCTGTCTGTCTGTCTGTCTGTCTGTCTGTCTGTCTGTCCATAACTTCCTGTAACATCCATAATTTTTTTCCAAACTTTTTTCTTAAATTTAAAAAAATATATATATTTTTACTATTTTTTTAATAACGTACACGAAATTCCCCCCCCTCCGCCTTTATCCACCCTCTCCCACGATATATTTTCTATACAAATTTACACCGTTTGACAGATCTTACCCAAATTTTGCATACTTATTCTTTAGGAACCGACATCTAAAAGTACGTCATTTTTGACGGGTTACAGCTAGTTGTGTGATAATTCAGTCATTTCACAAACTTACATCAGGATTAGATTAATGTTTCTACCACTAGTTCTTAGTTAATCAAAGTTAATTCTATCTTCATACCCCATGCGCTTAGCTTGGTTAAAAACCCATAGCTTATTAATCGCCTGCTTCGATGTGTTCTGTGATCGATACGATTTGACAAAAGTAATCACACAATACAAAATACTAAAAAAGCCCGCATTTCATCATAAAACACCTACAATGAATTCAATAGCTTAAGTCAACGGAATTTTAATTTAACATTTCCTGTATTTTAAGCCCTGCAACAACTCTGGTTTCACTTTTTTGTTTTCATTGGGCTCCAGTGTCCTCCTTGTAAGATGACTTATTTTTACGAGTTGCATTTTTAAAAGATGAAGAAATGTTCAAAATCTCAATATTTGATTTTCTTGCTAATTGTTATATTAGGTCCTTACATATGAAATTGGCGTTTAGTATGGGAGGAACATAAAGCCGATTTTTTTTTTTATAATATATTTATTTAATCAAAGTATGTACCATTGCTATCTATGCACTTTTGCCATCTCATAGGTGGTAGTTCATCGATCCCTTTACTAAAAAAACCATTCGGACGGGAATCAATAAAATCTTTGAAGGCGGTTTGGACTGCCCCATCGGAGTTGAATTTTTTCCTTTGCAAGAAGTTATCCAAATTTCGAAAAAAATGGTAATCTGTTGGGGCAAGGTCCGGAGAGTACGGTGGATGTCTTAGACATTCCAATTGAAGCTCCTCTAATTTGGTAGCCGTCTGTTGTGCAGTGTGTGGTCTAACGTTATCATGAAGCAGCAGTGGCCTAGAGCGATTACCCAGCTTCGGTTGTTTAGCAGCTAGCTTTTCCATCATGGTTTGCAGTTGCTGACAATAGACATCTGCCGTAATCGTCTGGCCAGATTTAAAAAAGCTGTAGTGAACGACACCAGCACTAGTCCACCAAACGCTCACAAGTAACTTTTTTGGAGTCAATGTTTTCGCTTGGGGCATGGGTTGGCAGGTTCGTGCAGGGTTCAGCCATTGTGAAGAGCAGCTTCGATTATCGTACGGATCCACTTTTCAATCACAGGTAATGATGAGATTAACAATCTCATTATGTGCCGGACATAGAGTAAATTGCAAAGCAAGACAGTCAACGCGCGGTTGTTGATTTGATTTCACTCCAATTCGTGAGATGATGTCTAAGGTAAACGTTGGGACAGGTGCACAAACGTGGTACCCAACTTTAACGGCTTTTTCACTATTACAGCGCCAAAAATTTGCGTTGTGGAGGAAAAGTAGATTAAAACAGTTTTATCACTAACACCGCAGCCTGCAGCTAACTCGGATGTGGTTTGCGATGGATCCGCTTCCACAATAGCCTTCAATTCTTCATTATCAACTTTGGTCTCCGGCCGTCCACGGGGCTTGTTCTGCAGGTCGAAATTTCCAGAACGAAAACGTTGGAACCAAAAACGCACTGTGTTTTCTTTTGCGGCACCGTCGCCATACACATCATTAATCCTTCGAGCCGTTTCTGCAGCACTGGTGCCACGGTGGAACTCGTACTCGTAAATAACGCGATATTTCAAGTTTTTCATTTTGTAAACTGAGTGACGTAAAGAAAAAAACAATTGAGGAAAAAACAAATGAATTATAATTTTCAAAACACAAATACATGAGTAAAAAGCTGTATAAATTTGTATTTGGAATTCCTAACCAAAGAGAAGATGTTTTTAGGTTTTCACGGCCACTCAGAATCTTCAAGTTTGTGTTTACTGGGATATTATGCCGTGTTGTTACGACCTTTCGGGCCACATCACATCAGCCCTGATGATGGACCCTGCAATGGGATCCGAAACGTCGGCCCGAAAGGTCGTAACAACACGGCATAATACCCCAGTAAACACAAACTTGAAGACAAAGAGAAGATATTTGAGATCAAATTTGCCAGTACGGCAAAATGTCAATTTCATATGTAAGGACCTAAATATTTACCTTTCTTCTGTCAATATGTTTATAAAATAATGAAAATATTTGAGCACCACTCTGTTTGTAGTATTTCGCCTCAGCACATCATATTTAAACAGTTTTTATCTTATATTTATATTGTGTATATAAATATAAGACTTGTGTACACGGAAAGTGAGCAAAAATCATTGTCGAATTTCCTCCGCAACCGGAATCTTCCACAAAGACGCTTCTACGCTGCAAATAATATCGTCACTGGGATTACAGTAGCCGGCAAACATCTTGAAATTTGACGGCGTAGAGGGGGGAAGTTTGCGCATATACCATTCCACCAACGAGACCCAAATTTTGTCTTCTGCGCATTCCCCCACTACGCCAAAAAATTTCAAGAAGTTTGCCGGCAACTGTACCCTTGGTGCTATGGCGAAGTTTAGACCTTTCGTCAATATTGTTTTTCTCGCCTTGCCCAATGGATGTCCCGATAAGTTCTTCACCACCTCCGTAGAATCGAGCTCTTTCGTCGCATGTTTCTTATTCCGGTTTAACGATTCAAACTTGCGTTTCTGTCATGACTCCACCAGTTGTTTATTGTGCCATGCTTTATGCAAGCACCCGGTAAACATTAATAGGGATGACGGTCTTAAATTAAAAACCTCGTGGTATCCGGACCTGCAGGTTAAATCAAATCGACGATCCGCAAAGTCCGACAACCGTTAGTAGATAAAACAGTGACATAACGCTACATAAATTCTTGACAACACCTGTCTCCGAAACGGATGCACAACACACTACATCAAGCCACACACCCTGCTTTCGACACGGTACTGCAATCCAGTACTTAATCTAACACAAACTTGGACACGGTACGGACGGACACGGACTTCGGTACGGTATTGCAAGGCAATACTTAACTTGCACTTCAACATACTCACACATCACATCAGCCCTGATGATGGACCCTGCAATGGGATCCGAAACTTCGGCCAGAGAGGTCACATATACACGGCAGAATATCCCAGAAAACTATACACAGAAGATTTAAAACAGAGCGTTCACCTGCTGCACGGTAACACTGATGCATGGTTTACACATGACCCCAAATTATTAAAATAGTAAAAAAATACACATAATCACACAGTTATATGGTGCAAAAATACAATATTGTGTGTATAAAATAAAAGAATAAACAATAAAATAAATTACAAAAACAATTAAACATTAAATAACTCCAAAATACACCACTAAGTTGCGTATTTACCTTGACAATTAGGCTTGCGGTGCCCTCTCCCGCTTGTGTTAAAATTAATATGCCATTGCCAGGGATTCTCGAAATTTCGTGGTTTGGGATGCTAACAAATTTGTAATTCTGCGTACTCATAACTTCACAAGTTTTATGTTTTATTTGTGTAACATTATTTAATTGATAGAAAAATATTTTTGCATTCTATAAAAATTTTCAAATCCGAAAATCAAGTTAATCGGCAACCTGGTTAATGTAACCCTTGATAATCGGGAGTCTACTGTATTTAAAATATTTTAATTAAACTTTCTAAATTTCATAAATTAACAAAAATTATTTGCGCAACGCATATTTTGTCAGCAAATTGTTAAAATAATTATGCTGGCACATGGTGACTACGGATGGGGTTTTGAATGGACGGACTAGTTGAAATCAATCGTTGACGTTGCATCGAAGCGTTGACGGTTTACGTTTATCGCATGGACTAGTTGAATTCGTAGACGGTGGACGATTCGAGATTCAACGTAATGCAAAGCAACGAGCGAGAACAAGACAAAACGTCTCCGTTTATTTCTCTCTCATCTCTCGCTGTCGACTCGTAGACGCCATAGACAGCTCGATGGGTAATTTCATTTCAACTCTAAAGTACCCGACCATAGATCTGTGTACACGAACTATGACAGAGACTTGAAATTTGAATGCATGTGTAAGGTGAGATAGGCTTAATAAGCTATTATCTATTATTTTTTACTTGATTTTTTGCGATGAGCACGTGCGACGTTTCGGTAAATTCCCAATTTTATTTTATAAAATAATACAATTCTGTTTAATTATTTTATTTTTTATTGAACTATTATTAATTAACAGGCCGGCTAGATATTTTTCTAAAATCAATATTTTATTCGATCGATCTCGACTTCTTATATCTACCTGAAAAGGGATGGTAAAATTTAATTATTCTGTTATTTCATTTCTTTAGCATATAAATGATAAACAAACTTGTAGGGAATAAAATTTTCTATACCTAACTATGGTCCTTATTCAGGAGTCCAACGTTGATATTAGGTCATGATAGCTTTCGACTCATAATTAAAGCAGGAATATAGTCCTGCGATGTTATTAATGTTTTCCAAATAACCCTGTACACATGTAATGATGTGTACCTAATATATTTTTTTATACACACATTACTGCTTTGTACTTTATATTTTTAATTTTAATACTCATATTTTAATGCTTATACCCGATACTTTCACTGCTTATATATGTAGTTTATATTTTACTGCTTACACCTGATATTGTTGTGTATACCTACTTCTTTCTTTATTATATATAGAAAGAAGTATATAAAACAATATGTAAAAGCCTATAAACAAATAAATAATAAAATATTTCTTTTTACATATAAGCACAAGTAGCGGTGTTACTTTCCCCTAAACTATATTCCTTCGAACTTCTGTAAATTTTAAAAATTAACGTAATAAAAATAACCAACGGTTGTGCCGTCGAGCAGCGTCGCGTCAAACC
>JADDOH010020434.1:0-19594 GCA_016648135.1 Agrypnia vestita | reverse complement strand
CTTCATGACGAGCTGAAGGATGGAGTATTTTTTGCCTCTCATTATATGACCAAAATATGACATTTTACGGAGCTTTACTATGTTGAGTAACTGTCTGTTTGTATTTGCTGTACGTAAAACTTCAACATTACTAGTCACGTCAGTCCAAGATATCCTTAACATTTTACGATGTATCCACATTTCGAAGGCCTCTAGGTGATTTAGAGTAGTCACCTTAAGCGTCCATGCTTCAACACCTATGTTCAACACTTCTATGTTCATAATGTTACGCCATGTTGTATGTATTTGATTAAATATTACATTTTTCAATGCAATATATTCAAACATTACACGTACATTTTAATTGAATTTATATAATTAAAATTTCATTGTAAATGCACTATTCGTACCTACAATAGCTTTTGAAAAATTTTTTGGCTTGTCAAATTGTAGTAAACACACGCAATGAGCATTTATAAGAGATCAGATAGCATTATTTTTAAAAAACATATGTATATATATACTTTCTGAACTTATGTTTTACCTTAGATTATAAGTTTTCTGTTAAATATAATTAAGAAAATATAATGGTTTGAGTTAACTCGTTGCGTTTGTAATTCTGTTGACACGAACCGTTGCATTTTTTTGTCATTTAGATATAATAAATTCTTTTTCATGGAGTTTCCAATACTACGTGAATGAATCGTAGTGTTGGTTATAAAATATATTTATTGACGGGAAAATGTCTGACATTTAGTCTAAGCTCACTTTCGATAAAGAAACTCCGATGTGGAGTGGATATTGAGAATATATTGATAGTAGTCTATCCAAAAATGACGACTTCGTCTTCCTTGAGTATTACTCGCGGCATACGAATTGGTATTTAGGCTCTATCCATGATGTAATTTTCATTCAAGGACGATAATATACCTCGAGCAGACTTCCTAAAGGCTTGCTCTTTTACCTAGTTTTTAAATATTTTTCGATACGTAGGTAGAGAGACGAAAATTCGAAATAAAGAAGATTTCCTGTTTCGCAGGATTACAAACATTATAAGGTTTACATAATTTTCTTCAATCTAACATAATAATTTCGTTATAATAATAATTTAATAATAGTTTATAATCTGTCCGTCTGTCCGTCTGTCGGTCTTTCTGTCTGTCTGTCCCTGTAACTTCGTGTAATGTCCGTAATTTCGTTCGAATTCACGGCTAAAAAAACAAATTAAACGGCCGGAGATGGCACCTGAACCCCGGGCCAGCAAACAAACCGAAGGCGGCAACCATTGCGATGTTGCTATCGCTGGGCCTGAAAACCTGTCAAAAAACAGTACATATAGGACTTAGCAAAGACGCGACCATTTCACGTTTCGCCCGATCGCTAGGGTTTAGAAAAGTACCTTTAACTGCCGGTAGGGGAAATATAATAAAAAAATATTTTCGTAATAGTCCTTATTACTAATTCATGGGTGTAGGCTATAAATAAGTAAATACTCGTTATTTAGGAACCGGCACGTAAAAGTACCGTCATTTTTGAAGGGTTACGGCTAGTGTATGTTATAATTGTTAACGGTAGTATTTAAATCATAATAAGTGCATCACTAGATTTTTACCACAGTTCTCAGAATAAAGAATTTCAAAAATAACTTTGTTATATGAACTAAGAAGATATTTATTAAATATACATTTACTGGAGATGGGAACGTGGAATACGTGTTGCATACTTATATTCTTATATTCTTACTATGATGATAATACGATTACTTCCTGCTATTTTCAAATTAACCTAAATGCGTGTGCTGTGTAAATATGACCAACTTACCGGTGTCCGGGAATGGGGCTCGAACAACTGACCATTGGATCACCAGTTGAGATCGTAACCACTACATCGACAAGCTACTAATTATAAAATGTTTTAATATAATATGCCCATTTTTATTATATAATATAAACACGGGGGTAATTTGATCCTTGTCAAAGTACATTTTTAAAATTATTCTTGAGAGAAATGAAAATAAATTATTTTTAAATTTCATGATACAGGAAAATTTATCTACGTGGAGAGATTTTTGAATCTATGAGAGCCTTTCAGGATCGAGACTCGTGGAGGGAGGTGCCTTACGAGCTGTATCTCATCCGATGATGAGACAACTACATATTAAAATTGAAAAAACTAACCCATAAAAACTAAGTTTTTATTATACTCCCTTTCTCCTTTACTAGTGGAAACTGGTTGGCGCTTAACCTACGCGTTGGGCTTCGGTCGGGCGCGCTACGAAAGGGAGTAATAAAAAAATTCCAAAAATCCAAAATTATAATAAAATCAGGTTTAGTGTCTACCAGATGCGTCGAAATATTTTCATATAACTGAGTTAGTTGTATGAAAAAAAAATTAAAAATTTCTAAAAATCCAAAATTATGCTATAATTATTAATTTATATTAACAAAAATTTGATAGATCTTCTTGATCGTTGCCACAAGTCTGCTTGTAAAGTTTCAGCTCGATTGGATCACGGAAAAAGGGTTAAAAATCGATCCAAAATTTTTGCGTCAAAGAAACAAACAGACGCCACGAGTTAATATAAAGAGAGTAAAAACTGAAAAAAGAAGGAAATAGTACAATCGTACTAATGTTTCTTCTACTTTTTTTCAAAACTTGGTTTCCTCTATTTTGTGTTCGTAAAAAATGTATTGAAATTAATTAAAAACTAGTTGTAACCCACCAACAATGATGGTTCTTTTTCATATCAATTCGAAAGAATGAGTATTTGACTCTATATATATATATATATATAAAACATAAAAAAGAAGACAAAAAGGAAAAAGGAATGGGAAAAAAGTTTTTATAAAAAAATACGGACAGACAGACAGACAGAAAGAGAACGGAAGTATTATATCAAGATTGGGAGAATTAAATGGAATTATGGTATTCTTTGAAACAATTATTATTATGTTTTTATTTCACAACATTTACCCGTATTAATTCGGAAGTCTTCATTGTTCAAAACAAGTCTGCTGAACGTGTACTTTGGGCAGGCTTTGTCCACCTGTTCCATGCAAGTTTGTTACAGGGTAATGTCAACTTTGCTTCAGGCTCGGCATTCGGAAACTGAGTTACAATCAATGGAAAACTTATCCGTGACAAGGGTCGTTGTTGCTCCCAAATTAATAAGCGAACGGTCACTTTTGAAGGCAACAACTCGTGATGGCAGTCTTTGTGAGGTTTCGTGTAATTACGCGCTCAACTTGTGGGGGTTGTTCGGAAATACGGACATTTCAAACGTACATTCTGTGATAGATTGAACAAGATGATTAATCACTTTTCTGTAATTGAAAATGGTAATTCTGTAAGAAAATGGTAAAAAATCTGTAAAAAAAATAAAAAAATAATTCTATATTAAAATCCCACGTTTCAAAGGAAACCTATCGAAAAAGCGAGCATAAAGTCATATTTGAAATGAAAATGAATTTTGTGGAAATTCTGACGTAACCTGTTTAGGATTATCACAATTTAAAATTAATAAATTTATACTCCCTTGACGGTCACTCGAGCATATAATACATGCTCGTCATAGTAAAAACTATATTCCACTAAGAACCACTACTTATAATCATACCTTGTTACAAATAGTGGACTAGATAAACAAGTTTTACGGTTCCAATAACCATAAAACTTGTTTATCTAGAGCTCATTCATTCATAAGCAAAACTTGTAAAAAAAACATAGCACGATGGAGTAGATCTAGAAGGAGAATTTGGACAGTTGCAGACTCGTGCATATAGCAGCTGATAAAATCCCCTCTAGACGAAGCCCACCAGGAAGACCACCTAACATGGATGGAGGGACAGCTGGACCTCATCTTCGTCGACAAATCTTACAAAAAAAAATAAGAAGAAGAAGAAAGGTGAAATAATTTAAAAAAAAAATATATTTTTTTTAGTTTTCTTTCAAATGCGTGTATATTCTGGAATGAATTTTAGCGTTAGAGTCCTGTAGACTTGACAGATAAATTCGATATGCATCATATGGTCATACTTTCATGGTGACTCAAAATGTACAAATGCGTATGGCATTTTGCAAACATGGCAGATTGTAATTTTGGGCTTCCCGTGCCGGGTCGCCAGTATCGTCCCCACGGTAAAATATGTGTGGAATTTTTTAAGTATGGTTATTTTTGCGCTAGAGTAATTGGGCGTCAAAAATAAAAAAGATAATACTCGTTTTGCTCTGATACGTCAGCGTAGTATTGGAGAGTTTCGAAAGAAAAGTTTCACCGTGTACATGCACCCTGAAAGACTCTTCGATAAAAGTCAAAATAGCAAGCGCGTGCAGTGAATACACTGAAGCATGCTTTTTATGTAAACATGTATTTTAGAAAAAGCTACAGATTAAAAATTTATCTGAAACAATACTGTGAGATGATAAGCTTTGAATGATATAATAATAATTGTGTTAGTAATATTATGAGAAACATATTTTATTTAAATTTATTTTTCAAAATATATGCTAAATTCTTTCTAAGCTTTACTTAAATATATTTATAAAATAATATAATATAAAATATTTATAAAAAACGATATTGTGGGATATTAAGTTTATATAATATAATAATTTTGATAGGAATATTACGTGATATATATTTTAATTAAATTTATTATTATTATTATTACTTTTTAAAATATATTATAATGTAAAAGTCACGCTTCAATGTACTCACTGCACGCCCCTGAAGAATAGAGAGAAGTCTCAGCAAGCGAAACGAAGCAAACTTTGTGAAAACTGTTCATAAGCAGGAACAATAAAAAGGAAGAACATTTTAAAGCTAAACGACTTTCTTAAAACGAACAAAATTTCTTCCCTCCTTTGTCTAATTGCAATATCGATCGCAGAAACAAAAATTCAACCTATGTACACAAATAACTAATTATTTTTTTCCATTAAGGTTGGACATTCACTGCAAATGCAGTTTTATTTTTGTGTTAGTAGCATTGTTGAATAGTTTTTTTAAATATTTAATACTTTGTACCATCCGTTGCGTTGTACCATCCAAAAGCGTTGCTGTGTTTTTTTTTAGTAACTAGTAGTAGTAAACAAGTAAAGTAAAATTCTGAGTAACATTTTTTGAATTATTATCAAAGGATCAATTTTACAGCAGCACCCTTGATATTCCACATTCTATCTCACCTTGGCACAAAGCAAATTAGACGTTTTGCAGTTGTTTTAACTCCAATACGTTTCTATTGGTATTAAAGAAAAAATAATTTTATGGTCTGATACTAAAACACGTAATGTATTTTTTACGTCAAGTCCCTGAATAAAAGTACTCTTTGATCGAAACAATTCATTTATATGTATGTCTGTATCGCTAGATAAAAATATATTTCGAAAAGAAGTATTTTAAATTGAAGCTCAGATTGAATGGGAATAAAATGGAGAGAGTGAAGATGTTAAAATATCTCAGAGAACCTTTAACCATTGCAAATAAATTTTATTTCAAGAAAATGTTACAAATAAATTTAAATTAATTTTTAGTAGGTAATCAAATTTATAAAAACATATTTTTTTATATACAGTGTCAAAATAAAACGAATATTCATTTGCAAATCTTTCAAGACGATGATATTAAAAATCTTCGTAGACACACACGAACTCCCCCGACAGATATAAAAGTATATTTTTCGCTTCGCCATTTACGGCCGTGTAAGTTATACCCTTTTAGAGGGGTATTTTCGATAAAATTCATGATCAACTTTTTACAGGAATACTTTAAGGGCGGCAACCCAGGCGGGTCGCCGGGAGCACTTTCACACCCGCGCTGCGGCCCCATCCCGGGCGAGCGGGGCTCGGCGGCTCACGTCCTCCTGGCGGCGCTCGCGTCACAAATACTTAAAATAATACGAAATTGAGATTTAAGAACAAAGACGGGCGTGACGTCACACGCGTGTCGCATCTCGCGTTTCGCAACAAAAAATAAATTATCTTTTCAAATGTTCGTGTGGAAATTTCACGTTGCGAGAAAGCCACGTTGACACAAGCCCGGCCAAAGAAATAATTATATCTATATCTAAATAATATCTATATAACTAAAAAATTAAATGTTCGTTTATACAAAATCGCTAATCTCTGAAAGTTCCTCACCGAATGTTTTTAAATTTTGGCTCAAAGCTGCATTCAAATACGAGGATTTTTTTGTATACCTACTATGTTTTCATGTACTTACTATATATCTATATAAATAAAAATGTAAATGTTCGATTGTCCAAAACCTTAAATCTCCTAATGTTTGAATTTTTGACACAACCTTCCATTCCAATTCGCACAAATTGTTTGAAAAAAAGGCGCCGATACGTACCCTTTCAATATTGATAAATATTTAGATATACCTAACATTTTACGAATTCAAATTTTTTGATTACATTCGGTTGGTTGTCTTTGCTTAAATAAAGCATTTGAACTAATAAGAAAGTGCGCTTCCGAGCTTATCGTTTTAAACGACATTTCTTCTTGTATCTTATATTTACTTATTTTTGTATATATATCATTTATTTTTCCGTTTATTCTTTAAGACCCGTCGAGTAACATAAGCGACATTTTCACATTCCCCTTTTACCCCTTCCTCTCTCCTGATAATATTTTCAATGCAAAACTGTACTGTTCTACCGAATTATGCATAAATATTCTTAAGGACTTGGTAGTAATATAGGCCACATTTCACCGCCTGGACAACCCATCCAGCCTAGAGGCTCTGCAAAATAATGGAACCTTTGTTTCCCCTCAAAATCTTATTTTTAACTTAATCCTCGCCGGATGCGAACAGCTAGTAATTAAAAAAAAAATTGTTTTCACCACTAAGGTATTGAAAAAGATTAATATGCATCAAAGCCCATGGCCCCTTCGTCAGGATACAATTGTATACTAACAAATTAAAAATCATAAGTCGAAGTATAGACAATCAAAATATAAAAATTGTTTATGGGAAATGAATAATAATGAAGTACCTACTAACATAACAAATTTAAAAGATAACTATTTGTAGAAAGAACCTGGTTATTTATAATATTCAATTTACTTTTCACACTTTTTCTTATTACCAAAATTTATGTACTGTGATTCTGTATAATTTATTTGTAAAATTTATAAACCCATTTTAATATTAATGGAATTCATATATCCAATGCAACTGTTTCTTTTTAAAATTGGAAAAGAATTAGAAAGCGCTTATCACAAGTTTTTATGAAAAGGAACTAAAACATATTTTACTTCCCGTATAAACTTAAGTTGATATAGATTATATAAAATTGTCTTTCTAGATAGGAAAGATAACGACGTAATTTTTTAAAGGATTTTTGACATTTTAGTCAAAAGAAAAATACGTTTTTAATCGTGTTTTTTTTAAAACAATTTGAAACAAAATACTCAAAGTAAAAACAAAGAAGAATAATTAATCAAAATAATGTCCTGTTGAAAAATGAGCTTCCTCACATAAAGTCACCGCGGAATCTTTAATGTTTTTAATAAATAAGGATTTTCATAAATGAAAACAAGCTATAAATCATTTGTCATTTAAAGTTTACCCTCTCCTTGAAAGATATATCTCTTTTCAAAGAAAGTATCTTGACGGGAAAATCGTTCCGACATTTTTAAAAGCGTTCAAAAGTTTTCTTATGAGCCTTGACAAATTTAGCAGTCTTCGGTATTTTCAATATAAAAGCCATGTTGACATCCCGATACGAAGACGGAGGTGGATTTGCGTATATTTCAATTTAAAAAGCCCCAAGGCAAAAGAGAACACAAGATTTTATAAATATATCGGTCAGTGGCATGAGAATCGGAATATTCTTGTAAAATATATATTTTTTAAAAAATAATTTATAAGTAGTATCCGAATTATGTAATGTCACTTTAAAACAACACTTTTGAACCTTTTAGAATACCCTAAAACACTATACTTATCTATAACATTCAAGAAACATACTAGAAACGTATAGAATAATCTAGGAGATTAAAAAAAAAAACGTGCTTCGTATAAAAAGGCGGATTTATTATGACTGATGCGATATCAGAGACAAACCGTAGCGTAAACAGTGTTACCATCGCGCGTTGTAAACCAAGCGAAAGATAATTAAGTAGAGTGCCTACTTTCAAGCGATAGCGAACAGAATTTTCTCGAAAGTGTTAACCCAGCGTTGATAGTGTTCATAGAATAGTTTATTAATTAAATTCGTGTTCAGCGAATTTCTCAATTTATTAAAACAATTAATCACTTATTAATTTCAATTAATTAAAAACTTTGTATTAGCCACTTGGAGTAACTTTACGTCTACCGGTTTCGATATCACCGCATCTTCGTCAAGACGGACGCATATCAACTATCCACTATTTATTTTAGTAAAAAAAATGATTTTTTAACGGGTGTGTGGCTACAGTTATGGTGGGGTAAATTGAAAAGGAGACACTGAAATGGGGAATATATCAAATAAGGTTTTTTTTTCTAAAATTTAACTGGTTATTAATTATGATGGCTTTAGTATTCAGACATTTCTTGATTTCTAATATTTCTAAGTTATCCAATCTAAACCCTCTATATTAACGCTATAAACATCAAAAATAATTATTCACTAATTAATAAATAACTAATTAATTTCCAGTGTTTTCATTTGTCTACCAAAGCCACATTCCGTGACAATATATTATTGTTTAAAGATATAATATTTAAAAAGGCTTACATAAAAATGATATATGTTGAATGATATTTATGATTAGATATTTTATCAGATACACGTTTTCCACAAAAACCAAAGCATGTTTCCAGTTTTACTTAATCTTCAATATCAACAAGGAAAAAATATTAAAATTTGCAATATATAAACAGTAAACTAAATCAAAGGTCTACAATTTGGTAAGAAAAGTTGAAATATAGATTACACTACAAAGCTTAGATGAAAATAATAAATATTTTCGTTGATTAACAATTAAAATTAAATTTGACTTATGTAAAAACTAACATGAAGTTGTATTGTTTTATTTGTAAGCTGAAAAGTATATTTAGTTGGTACGAATATAAGAATTGACAGAATTGATATTTTAATATGGATAGAGTATACGGCTTTAAAGTATTGCAAATATTAATTAAATTTTATTATGTTTAATATATATGCCGTCGTTAAACGTATTCAGACCTGGATAAAATTATAATTGTTTTCTAATTTAAGCAAAGATCAAATTTATATTTATATATCAAGAAAATATTAAAAATGTCCTTAGGTTTTCACGGCCGTTCAGAATCTTCTGTGTATAGTTTTCTGGGATATTCTGCCGTGTGTGTGTGACCTCTCTGGCCAACGTTTCGGATCCCATTGCAGGGTCCATCATCAGGGCTGATGTGATGAGTGAGTGTTGAAGTGTAGGGTTAAGTATTACCTTGCAATACCGTACCGAAGTCAGGGTGTCTCCAAGTTTGGGTGTCTTCGGTACGGTATTGCAAGGTAATACTTAACCTACACTTCAACACTCACTCATCACATCAGCCCTGATGATGGACCCTGCAATGGGATCCGAAACGTTGGCCAGAGAGGTCACACACACACGGCAGAATATCCCAGAAAACTATACACAGAAGAAAATATTAATAAACCTTAAAAAATACAAGTCAGGCGAGAGAATCCTCATAGAAGAAGAAGATAACAATAGAATTGCCTCTATAAGTAGTGTTTTTGTGTATTTTCTATCAGTAATGTACAAATACCACACTTTCATAGTGAGTATGCGAAACGATTTTGATGATTTTTACGATTATTTATATGATAAGCACATTTATTGTTCTTTTGGTTTCCTTGGATTCTCTTCAATGATCTGAACCCATCAAATATAAAAAATAGATATAGAAAATATATATCCTATCATCCGGCTTCATATCTTAGGTTTCATCCAACGCAAACATATAAACGGGATCGATTCGCTTCCCAGGTAGCATTTTCCGTGTAAAATTAATTATTTCTTTAAACAAAATTTTACAACCTGGAGTAAAAGGGTTTCCACGTGCCGTTAATATACGTGCAATTGCAATTTTATTACACCTACATATTTAACGTAGTAATAAGGGGGAATTTTATACCTTACTACGGTATTTCACGATTATTAAACGTTATGAATCCCAGATTCCGGGCGTTATATTTAATGTTTCAAGGTACCATATTATGTAGGTGAGAATTATTATTATTTCTTTAGTAATTTCCTAAATAGGTGCCTTAGGGCTGGATGACTTGGTCCATAGGCTTACTTAGAAATATCATTTTATTGCTTTTTAAATAAAAATGTGTTATTATTAACAACAATATTGTTTGTATGAACCACATACATCAATATATTTCAGGGTCAATGATGGTCTCTTCATCAAAATACAACGTATAATAATATTTTTTTTAGTGTACGTTGTATCATATTCATATTTCAATTAGTGTTAATATTAAGTACTAATATTCTAATTAATTATATTAATAATATTAGGTCCTTACATATGAAATTGGCGTTTAGTATGGGAGGAACATAAAGCCGATTTTTTTCTATTATAATATATTTATTTAATCAAAGTATGTACCATTGCTATCTATGCACTTTTGCCTTCTCATAGGTAGTTCATCGATCCCTTTACTAAAAAAACCTTTCGGACGGGAATCAATAAAATCTTTGAAGGCGGTTTGGACTGCCCCATCGGAGTTGAATTTTTTCCTTTGCAAGAAGTTATCCAAATTTCGAAAAAAATGGTAATCTGTTGGGGCAAGGTCCGGAGAGTACGGTGGATGTCTTAGACATTCCAATTGAAGCTCCTCTAATTTGGTAGCCGTCTGTTGTGCAGTGTGTGGTCTAGCGTTATCATGAAGCAGCAGTGGCCTAGAGCGATTAACCAGCCTCGTTGTTTAGCAGCTAGCTTTTCCATCATGGTTTGCAGTTGCTGACAATAGACATCTGCCGTAATCGTCTGGCCAGATTTAAGAAGCTGTAGTGAACGACACCAGCACTAGTCCACCAAACGCTCACAAGTAATTTTTTGGAGTCAATTTTCGCTTGGGGCATGGTTTGGCTGGTTCGGCAGGGTTCAGCCATTGCGACGAGCGCTTCCGATTATCGTACAGGATCCACTTTTCATCACAGGTAATGATTCGATTTAAAATCCCTTCATTATTGTGCCGGTTGAGTAATGCAACGCAGCAGTCCACGCGCGTTTGTTGATTTGCTTCACTCAATTCGTGAGGTACCCACCTTTCAAGTTTTTTCACCTTACCAATTTGCTTCAAGTGGATTAAAACAGTTTTATCACTAACACCGCAGCCTGCAGCTAACTCGGATGTGGTTTGCGATGGATCCGCTTCCACAATAGCCTTCAATTCTTCATTATCAACTTTGGTCTCCGGCCGTCCACGGGGCTTGTTCTGCAGGTCGAAATTTCCAGAACGAAAACGTTGGAACCAAAAACATACTGTGTTTTCTTTTGCGGCACCGTCGCCATACACATCATTAATCCTTCGAGCCGTTTCTGCAGCACTGGTGCCACGGTGGAACTCGTACTCGTAAATAACGCGATATTTCAAGTTTTTCATTTTGTAAACTGAGTGACGCAAAGAAAAAAACAATTGAGGAAAAAACAAATGAATTATATTTTTCAAAACACAAATACATGAGTAAATAGCTGTATAAATTTGGATTTGGAATTCCTAACCAAAGAGAAGATATTTGAGATCAAATTTGCCAGTACGGCAAAACGCCAATTTCATATGTAAGGACCTAATATTACCACAAAATCATTTTGTAATTAGTGAACAAGTGAAAATGTGTTATTTTTTTGCTTTTTTAATTGGAGAAAAAATTAATATTCATTAATTTTTAAAAATGGAAAAGCGCGATGAGTCTTACAGATGAAGCAATGAGATAAGTTTTTTTATTATAATTGTATTATAGTTGTAAAGAAAAAAATGTTGACTATATCCAAACAGTTTAAAATTCACCGGAATGTTTCATTCGAATCCCATAATGGCGAATATATGTCAATATATTATTATACAATTTAACCAATAAACTTTGCGTTACTCTTAGAGTGAAGTTATGGCTGGTCATGAGAATTCATACGCACACTAATCATTCCGATTATTCATCAATACAAAAAACTTCCCAAAATATAAAAATGATTAATTAAGATTAATTATAGAAGTCCCACAGAGACGAAGCTATGAATATGAGAAATGCGCATGGAAGTATTATTATTTATTATATTTTTATATCTCTGCGGACAAAATTCAGTAACTGTGTTCTCAGAACATACCTATATATAAAAATATTATTATAAAAATGATATTAAAAAATATTCTGTGACAGATACCTACGAATAAAATGTTTCAATATAGGTAAATGAAAAATGAGGAGAAAAAATTACAAATACCTTATCATATAATTATGATAGTAAAAGGGTGGCCCAAAGCTAATGATGTCAAAACACGTGATAGTGCGTTCACAACTCTTTTTTGTACTGAACCTGGCTGCACGCTTTAAGTACATATGAATGAGTCAAACGGGCACATAAAGTACTGTAATTTTACTTTTAGATTAGACCTTTGACATGGTAAGTATATCAAAATACAAATTTTGTGCATGTTCAACCTTTCCTCTCCGGTTCTGTAAACTAAGTTGGAATTGCCTCTTATAATGTGAATATGTATGTAAATATACTAAATACAGAGTTAATATTTTAGGTATTCCTCCGTAATATATTTTTATGTATTCAAAAAGATAATTAAAATATATATAAGTATTTATCGGACACAACAAAATAAATTGTTTTCGCGAAGAATCTGTATTGTTGAGGGAAGTGGTGCGGGGAGCGCAATGCTTGGTGCGCAGTCCGCATTGCGCAGAGCCAGATTTGGCAGATTACCGACCTGCCTTATTTAGTAGAGTTTAGCGATAGGAAATTTTGTTCACTTGACTGAACTATGGCCCATCATGTCGTTCATTCGAGTGAACCGTTTAAGTGAAACGTTCGTTTTTGAATAGTTGATTTGATTGTTAATCGTTAATTTTCCGTCAATTATTTTTGACGTGGGGGTGGGATTTGAAAAATATATATTTTGGGATCGGTAATTTGTCTACCAAAAATCATAGCAGAAGAGGGGGTAGGAATCCAATAGCAAAACTGCTATTCATTTGAAATAAATTATCTAACGAAGACGAATCTGATTTATGATTACTGAACTAATGAACGGAAGTTAACTAATATGAACTGAACTGTCGTTCGTATTGACCAATGCATTTTCTAATTTTCAGCACTTTTACCCAATAGTTGACATATATTCTCTCGTATTTATATATAAACTATTGTAAAAATGATGAATATAAGCAAAAAATGTAAAATGTTTTAGCGAGATTATGTACCTACTGAATGCTGAAAATAAACAATCGGAATCGCAGACTGTTACGCACGTAATCCGGGGTCATTCATCCTTGACCGCGTTGTCTCTCTAGAGAATTCTATGACATTCCATTTCACAGTAAAACACCCGTCAGAAGAATCTATAATTTACTACGACCTTCTCGTTATCTCTAGTATAAACCTTTCCAAAAAAAATTGCTATAAAAGGAATCACGCGACGTAGGCTCAAGCAATTGTCCTAATAAATGTCTTGTTATTTGCAGACGACATGAAAATTTATACCTCAATTAAATCCCTAAACGACTGCGTGATCAAGAATCACTAAAAAAACTTTACGATTGGTGTACTATCAATAAACTTCACTTAAATACAGATAAATGCCAAAGTATCACCTTCTGCAGAATTAAAAATCCAATTGTTTTTAACTATCAGATTGATAACATCCATCTAAATAAAGTATATGAGGTCAATGATTTGGGAATCACAATAGATTCAAAATTAAACTATGTAAGTCACATTAACAATATCTCCAACAAAGGAATGAAAATGTTTGGATTTATAATTCGCAATTCCCAAAACTTTAACAATCTTTCTACTTGCATACATCTTTATAAATCCCTAGTTAGAAGTCAGTTAGAATACTGCAGCCCTCTATGGTCGCCATATTACACAAGCCACATCCACACAATAGAAAAAGTACAATACAAATTTTTAAGATATTTAAACTATAGGTTACGTATCCCAATAGAGCAAATTAACTACAACTATCTTCTACAAACGTCAAGGTTAACGAAACTCTGTGATAGACGTATATAATAGCTGACTTAATTTTTCTATTCAAAATAATTAATAGTAACAGATTGGATGCACCTGACCTCCTATCGTTTATTACAGTCAACGTGCCACAAAGGCATACCCGTTCCCAAAATACTTGCTTCTGCAACAAAACGTATACTGCCTACTTCCAACACTGTACGATTAACAGATAACTTACACTAGGGAACGAATACGCACACATATCGGATATCTTCAGTGTTACATTAGAGTGCTACCGTACTCATCTCAATAAATACTTCTTAGAGAAACAAGGCAGTCCATTTTAGTTTCTAACTCGGTTGCTTCATAATTTCATAAATTGTAATTAATTCACCGTTTAACTTTTTGATACTATTGATAATGTATGTTATTTCTTTTTTATACTTGTACTATTTTATATTTACTCTATATTTAAATTTTATATCTTTGTTATTTTATTCTGACTTTTGTCACTATTACGCTTTTTATATTTACTCTGTATTTTATATCTTTTATCTTTATAAGTATAAGAATACTTACTTTTATTTACTTTCTCAATTTATATTATAAATTATTTTTTAATTTTATATCATAAATTACTTTGTCACTTTATATTATAAGATGTATTTTGTGTAACATAAAATTACTTCTTAGAGAAATAAGGCAGTCCATTTTAGTTTCTAACTTTGTTGCTACATAATTTCATAAATTTTAATTGATTCTCATTTGTTAACTTTTTCATACCATTGAATATATATTACTTCTTCTTAATACTTTTGTTATTGTATATTTACTCTGTAATTTTTTTTTTTTATCTCTGTTATTTTATGCTTACTTTTGACATTATTATGTTATTTTATATTAACTCTGTATTCTACATATTTTATCTTTATTATCTTATACTTACTTTTACTTACTCTCATTTTATATTATAAGGTAATTAGTACAACATCAAATTACTGTAATAGGTTTTGTAACCGTTGAAATAAATAAATAAAAATAAATAAAAAAATAAAAATAACTAAATAAATAAATAAATAAATAAATAAATAAATGAATAAATCATCATAACTAACTAAATAAATAAATTTTTTGTAAAGCATAATAAATAAATAATAAATCAATAAATACAAATAAATAAATAATCAATAAATAATCAATAATACCTAGACTCATCAATAAATACACTCAATATAAATAAACTAAATAAATACATCAATCACTAATCATACTAACTCAATAACTACCTCAATCACTCATAATAACTACTCAACTACATCCCTCATACCTCCCATCCTAACTACATCCCTCACCATAAATAAATAAATAAATAAATAAAATTTCTGAAGTTAACAAGATGACATCTTAGTTTAAAATGAAGTTTACAGTAATGGAATGCGCGTTTAATTTTAGCACCGTAAGGGAAAGATAAATACTACATGCAAATAAAATGTCCACCAGGTCTAAAACGGAAAGTGTTTAATTAATTCATACTTTTGGTACTCACGTATTGCTGCAAACCATGGATACTTAAGAAAAGAGTAATTAATCCATAATATGTTGGGTATCATAGAAATAAACAGGAAAAAATATGTGAATAAGAAAGCAAACAATTCAAAGATCGAATTGAAAATGCACCAAGAAAATTAAATGACAATGGAAAGGCCACATCGTCTAGTGGACGAATTATCACTAGAGAAATACAGTCAATTGTTGTTATTTGAGGAGAAACAAGGGGTCGACCCTAAGACCCAAATAGCTGAAAAAATCATGAAAGTTTGCGGAAATAAATATATGTAATCCAATAACAATGAACTGAGAAAATAAAAACACTCGGGTAAGCCTTCAACCAGCTTTAGATAGAAAACTGCTGAACGTGATGATGATAAAGAAATATCAAACTGCTATAAATTGTCAGTTTCATTTAAGTTAATTGAAATTTACTTATAAATTCTCAATGGTCCGAAAAACGTATATTAATAAATTATTAAGAAGAAACTCACGATAAAGCAGTCTCGAAATATTGATTAAATTTTCTTTGTAAAGGTAGGCGTAGCGGAGAGCTAAAGTTCGAAAGTTATTACAAACACAAAGTCACACTAACTACTAACTAGGGGGAGCTACGTCAGCGAGGATGTAATTTTGTAATGCGCCTAAGATCGTAATTAAGACAAGTGATAAAGAATAACTGATAGAGTGTTACATAATGTAATGGATCTTCCGAAAATACTTTATCATCCACGTTATCCGGAAACTAACTTTTTATATAGAAGAACACAAGTCTGTGGAATCGGAGTCAGAATTGCTGATTTATGCTTTATTAAACCTACTCTTCTATAGTTTCAAAAACATATTTTCTCAGTTTATCAACGGATAATATACATAACATACACTTTATTAAGTTAAGAATATTGTCACAGGATTCAAAAAGCAATAAGAACTGCATATAATTTAAGGTTTTGAATAATTTAGAAAGATCTGAAATGCACCAGAAATATCGAGAAGAGTTTGACAGCAAATAAAAACCACAGATAAGCCAAACGGCGCGTATCCGAGCAAACATAATCAGCCAACGAATAAAGAACCAGAGGAACTACGTGTACGGAATATTCTCGAGTGACGATTAGTGTTAATTTGTTCGAAGTTTGTATCTAGTGACTTTTTAAATAAATCGACTTGTGACCAATGAATAAAAGTTTCACTGATTTTTAAGTATTTTATTTCGTCTCTCAGCGTCGTGAATCTGCGAAGTCTCCAGCGAGAGCGAATCATCAATACCAAATGCGTACGCAAACCCAATTTATGAGGGCAGCTATTATTCTAGTCTTGTATTAATTAGTACTGCGTCTAAGAACTCTGAATGAAGGATGACATCTTTCTTAGACTTTTGCTCCCATAAAATCGCTCGGAGTCAAAAGTCCAGACACTTTGGAAGCTTTCAATTATGTGCAGTTCTTTTCGATTTTTATAATCTCGTGATAACATGTTTAGGCTTTTGGTAGTCATTGGTATTGAGTTATCTAGATCTACGAACACGTAATTCTCTGTGTGTGTGAGTTACTGCTAACAAGTATTTTTCTATGGTGGCACCAGAACGGACGGATTTTGATTCACGCGAGAGTCAAACATTTATCTCGGACATATTTGGGTGAATGCTATTTGAAAATTCACATCTGATGGCAAAATTAAAGAACTCAACTACTCGGAAGGTCAATAATACGGTGGAGGGAGAATCTGGTGAGTGGTAATTATATAGATTTATAAAATCATTATATTATAAATGTCTCACAGAGACGAAATTATATTTTTATGCAAAGTAGGTGTAAGTTGGTAGTTGGGTATTTATAGAGCTTACGACCTATCGTACGACTGGCTTAAGTGATCACTTTACATAATATAACGTTCACCATTTCCACCCATGATAAAATACCATGTCATAAATTTTTGGAAGTTGTACCTATATATTTAAATTATACGACATATTCCGTATATGTGTTGCAACAATCCTTAGCGCGACCGGCATCCAAAGTTTTTTTTTTCATTTTTTTTTTTCAAAAAAGGCATGTTTTTGCGAATTTTTTGTGACAACAAAGTTAAAATCTCTTTATTAAAACCAATGGTACATTAAAGTATGACATTCGAAGAATATTGTGTAAAATTTTCAAGACGAAATATTAAAAAATACGGCAATGGCAGCAATTATTCGGACGTGTCTCGGAAAAAAGTAGAATTGCGGTGTCCATCATAACTTGGTGCTAGATCATCTGAAATCAAAAAATCAAAGTTCATTCGTTAGGTTTTCAATCATTCATTCATTCACAATCATTCAATTTTCATCAAGGTTTTCCCAGGTAACGCTGGGAGGGTTTTTTGAAATTTCAATTTTTCAATTTTTTGGAACACTTTGAAGGAAAAAACGCGATTTTTACCGAAAAATATCGACTAATTTGTTATTAAAAAATAAAAATTAATAACAAATTTGAAAAAAAGTCTCCAGCGTTACCTCGTAAATTATGTACAAAAATAGTTTCAAAATTTCAAAAGGATCGGTGCAGTAGTTTTGAAGTTATGGTGGACACCGACTTTGAAAACGTGAGATGTGGGGAAAACGCTTTAATGTTTTGCACACTGTAAAATTCAAAATAAAACTCAACACTTATTTTATACTTACACATAATCGTCGATGCCATGTTCACACAGCAAAGAGCTTTAATCATCAGCATCTTTTTGTCCTTGTCTAAGCAAAACTCTTCTAATACAATAGCACGTCCGGTAGTCCTCAGGTGAGCGCGTCTCTTAGCTGCCCGAGCAGGTATAGAAAATCAGTCTGATATCGCTCAAATGTTCATAATTTCGTAAATTTTGCTCCGATTGACTTGAAATTTTGACACAATAATTTTGCGATGTTATACATTCATTTAAAAAATTAAAAATAAAATCCAAAAAAAAAAAGTTAAAAACCTTACCCCCCCCCTTAAACGACCACAGATGTCGCTAATGAGACATCTATTTTTATGATTTTTTGTAATTTTTAGCAACACCTTTATATTTGTAATGAGATTCTTCCGATTTACACCAGCATAATCCTAAAATATCATTTCAATTTTATTTTGAACTCCTTTAGACCAGTATTTTCATTCAGAATATTTTGAGTCTGTCAAAATTTTTCAGAACAGTACTGAATTTTTGTCACAGTGATATCATTAATCAATCAATGTTCATGTCAATATATTGTTCAACCAAAATAATACAAAAATAACTGATAAATTTTCTTATTCTCTGTTCTTTTTTACATATCTGCATTGTGTACGTGTGTGATCTCGTTTATCACTATTTTTTTAGCGCTGGGACCTATTGAAACATACCAAAATTCCATAAAAACTATTGCTAAATTCTTTCTTTTCAACCCTCAGATTAAAATCGCCATAACTACTCTTTCTTGGGTTTGTGTATCTTAATATTTTATATCTAGGCATTTACGATTATTATTAGCTAAAAAAACATCTATGTGACATTTTTTCTCTCTCACTCAAACATAATGAGCCGTATACAACAAATTATGTTGACGTGTACTGTACACGGTTGCATGAATTTTCCCAAGATTCTACATGAGATGTCATGGAAAAATTTAATTGTATGCCGAGTGTTCCCGGGTAAAGTGCTTCCTACTTACGAGTACATGAGAGGCAGACTAAGGTCTCTTTTAAAAGAACACGTCTCTTTGCTTGGCATAAATATTTTTATTTCTGTAAGAAAATATTTTAGTTACTTAGCATTGTTCATTTAGTAGAGTACAAAAATAAAATTAAATAATGAATTCTAAAATAATTTTATCAAGCGTTTGATAAATGCTGTCTTAAGACCGTTTATGGTCTAACAATCTATCCGTAGACTGTTTTC
>JADDOH010020433.1:0-19099 GCA_016648135.1 Agrypnia vestita | reverse complement strand
TAGGACTATGGGGATCGAGCGGAGAGGGCGTGGGAGCAGAGGATCGCGCACTCTGGAAGCGCAGCTACACCAGATGCAGTGGTTTCAGTCCGTAGGAATGATAGGTAAATAATATAGGGCCACGGAACATAGTATGTTTAGCAATTGCACCGTAGGGCTTAATTGACGTGCTAGGAAGTTTTGTTTGCGTTTTCCATGAACATTCACGAACTTCATACCCCAGTATTTAATTTAAGAAAAGCTTGCGTTAGGGTTACCACTAAACCAATTCATCCCCTATAGTTCGAAACAAAAAATTACACAACGTGAACTGGGGAGGTCTGGAATAAAGCGAGGGTGTTTGGAAATACTACGTTAAAAACCGTAGAGCCTTCACCCGACGTAGATAGATAGCTTGTTTGCCTCTAACAAGGCGTAAACTCAGAGTTAGGAAGTAGATCCGAGTGAAAGGCCGAAGAAGAGATCCATAAAGTGGTGCGGCGGACTCTTTCCAGCATGCTATCAATGATGTCCTCAGAATTGCCGAAGCGGTTTTTCAGCGTCCGCATAATCTCCTCCAAATTCTGTGGGTCCACTAGAAGCGGCGCGACTGCTTCGCGCGCTCGTCCTTTCAGCGCCGTTTGTAGGCGCATAATATTTTCAGGCGGCGACAATCCACATAAAACGGACGACTGCTCAGACTGCGCCAGGAAAGTCGGCCACTCGAAGGGGTCTCCGGAAAAATGCGGCAATTCTTTGACGCCTGATTGTCGCGCCAAAATTGCTGAAACCGGCGCCTCTCCCGCAGTAGGTTGTGAGCGGGTGCTGTTGGCCTGGCGTGAATTGAGCGCCTCTTCAATCAGCGAGTTGACCATCCGTCTTTGTTCCGGATGGCTCAGGACCCAATCTCTCGTGAATGTGCTCGGTTCGGGACAACGGCCCCGCTGTCCAGATCGGTCTGATGACACAATCGCGTACTCCTCCATGACGTCATCGGCCGCGGCAACTGGTGGGCGGCGGGTGGTGACGTCATCGGCCGCGACAACTGGTGAGCGGCGAGTGGTGACGTCATCGGCTGCAACGACTGGTAGGCAGCGAGTGGTGACGTCATCGGTCGCGACCACTGGTGGGCGGCGGGTGGTGACGTCATCGGTGGCGGCTGGTGTCGGCCGCTTGGGTGTGACATCATCAGCGATGACCGAGGCTGGTCGTTTGGATGCCGCCCTGGTCGGTTGCCTCTTTGCAGGCGACACGTTTGCAGCTTCGGATGCGTCTGCCTTTGCTGAGCAGATCCGGATGAGCGCCTCCGCGTGCTCTCGCTGGAGTTCTCGTGGAGCTGCTGTTGGCGTCGGATCTCCGCCGCTTGCCGGCGGACGGTGTCCTCCGTGGATGTCGTGGCGGCCCGGTCCACTTCAGAACCGGCTTGTTCCGGTGCCACAGGCTCGTCCTGGTCGTGGTCTCCCCCAACAGAGTGTCTCGATCCCTCTTGAGACATGGTGGTCGTCAGCGAAGCTCAAATCTCCGGCTCGAACAGGACCAAAATGTTCCGGATGGGAACACCTTTTTTATGCGGCTCAGTAGTCTTCGCTGGTGGGGCAGAGATCGCAACCAGAATTTGCAGTGAAGCTCGTAGTCCGTGGATATGCCAGAAGTCAAACGCCGAAGTAGTGCTTTTATCGTATTAAAGTCGAAGAAAAAATCCGAAGCGAAGTCCAAGTCAGAAAGCAGTGGTCACAAAAATCCAAGAAAGCAGAGTCCAAAGTAGATGAGCAGGGTCAGAAATAAAAAGCAGCAAGAAGATTGTCCAAATTGCGATTCTCGTACCAACGCGAGTGGCGTAACTGTGGTACTCGCTCAAAAATGCATTTTATTTATACCAAATTCAAAATTTCACAAGATTGCGTCATAGCATGTTACAAAAACCAATGAGATTGCGTAATTCTGGGAAGGCGCCGCAGCGCTCCCAGCGGCCGAGCGGTGAACTACGTCATTCGCGGTTGCACAATTTCACCGCGCGGCAGAGTTCATATGACAGATACAAATTAATTCATAAAAAATGCATTTTAGCTCCCAAGAGACTAATACTGTGTTATTTTGTAATAACAGACCTAGCAGATGATAATAACACAGTTATTTGGACGGGCTGGGTCATACAAGGCCCAAAAAACTAAAATTAAATTCGCCACAAACGGCTCAAATTTTCAAAAATTCATAAAAAATCAAAAACAGCATTTTTACAAGTTTTGCTATGACAAATGTAATTTGCGCATGCAAGCGCTCATTTTAACAGTAATTCCAAATTTTTCAGGTAAATATTTACTGAGTTATAGGCATTCAAAAAGCGCCAAAAACCAATTTTTTTATTCCACTCTCAGGCGCGCCTATATCATTCCACATATATAAAAATATATTTTCCAGACAGGTATTCAGTAAAGGAATGCAATGACACTACATAAGTAGGAATTCGTCCACGATAAGCCGCTCTGATTGTCGATTAAAAATTCGACTTTTTAATATTCTCCACGGCGAGCCGTGTGCGCGAGCTTACCGCGACGTGGGCCCGAAAACAGGCTTACACCGTTTCCAAATCGAGAAAAATACAAAATTTTTCTCACGGTCTTTCTTCTCAGTTATAGCCGGTCAGGTAAGTTTGTAAAATCTCTCATATTCAAAAAACATTTATTTGCCCGTCGGCGGATTCAACGGCGGAAAGGAAGAGACGAGACCCTCTGCAGCGAGACTCGTCTCCCGTGTTGGCGAATATTGCGTGCCACACTCATGCCCATTTAGTGTTGGCGAACATCGCGGGTACCGCGTGCCACACACATACTTTACTTTGGGGCGTTACATCGCGGAAGAATCCCTTCGGCTCAAACTTCTAACCTTTGTCCACGCACCAATAGGTGCCAAATAAAAAATTATTTATTTCCATTTTATTCATAAAAATTCATAAAATTCCAATACATTTTTCTCATCAGAGATTCAACATAATGCACATGACAATATTGCATACAAAAAGGGCGCCAAGCGCTGCTTCCTACAAGGCATCAACATATTTTTAAAATATTTTCATAACATATACAAATTCCACACATATTTGTATCGACACTTGTAGCTGGAAATAACATCGGCGGCCAAACAGGCCGCATTTTTCATATTCATTTAACAAAGGGCCAATCTCAGGGCTAGTGTCCGGACGATGTTGTTCTACAGCTAGTTGGAAGCAGTATGCGCGCGCGGCCCCCCTCCAGTCGCGGCAGCAGCCGCTGGGCACTGACTTGCGCGCGCTCCGAGCGGCAACCCAATTTTCAGTAGCGGCATACACACCTCGTCTCCAATGCAATTTTCTGTATGTAGCGGCTGATTTATTTTGGACACGCGCCGCTCATAGTGGTCATGTTATGTTCTCATTTTTTACATGGCTCAACCCTGTCCGTTCCATATTGCGTTTTCGAAATGATTTCTTGAAATATACAAAAATACAAACGTTTTTCACCGACCTTCTTCACGAGTTTTACCATTTTGGGCAAATTTCGCAATTGTATTGCGATTTTTAGTTTTTTTTTGTACCTTGAATTTCGAATTAACGGGGTTTCGCGTAATTCGAAATGTTTTTTTTTTGGGTCCCTTGAATTTAGAATTAACTAGGTTTTACTGTATATGTAATACTACTATATTTCTAATGCTTTATATAAGTGGAGGTGTCACGGACTAACCGGGGCAGAAAATGCTACTTCTATCCCATTACTGTCACTTGATCTGTGGTGCGAAAGCATCGTGACTCATTTATCCCATGTGGCGGCGCTGATTGGATATAAATTGGCGCTAATTCTCGGACATGCACACAAAACTCGAAGTGACACCGGTATGGGTGAGACAAACATACATTTCTGCACTGTAGTGATTTCGCCTATTTCCAGACCCTGATAGCAATATAGGAATATTACATTCATATATGGTTTATTTGAAGTCTCATTTTCGTCTTAAAAAAGTATGATTTAATGACAATTACACGAGATAATTTGATAGTTGTAAAACGAATGTGCTACCTATTTAATTTAATCATACTGTATTTTTTATCTGAGTATCCTACGGACAAATCTTAATGACTTTTATTGGTTTTAAATCATGTTATTCATTACCTGAGCAAGACGTTCAATATTTAAAAAATATTTTATCTTTAGAAAATTATTTTTAAAATAATGAACGGCTTATTATTTTTGGGCAAACCCAAGGTTACCAGATTACCAAAAGCAAATAAAATGGATAAAATTTAAAAAAAAAAATGTTTTATTTCGAAAAACATTCCTCAATTTTCATTAAGTAATTATTTTTTTCGATAATAATATATTAGTTGCCAAAATACACTTCCGAGTCAACAGTAATGAGTCAATATATCGACGGCTCCTACGTATAATATCGTAACCCACAAATTTTTTGTGTATACACATGTGTATTTAATTATATCTTTAATTCCAAGAAAGAAAAATAAATATTTTGCAATAAATAACGTTTTATTATTATAAAAAATTATTTTTTTCGTTCTAGGAATTAAATATATAATTAAAAACATATGAAATACACAACAAACTCAAAATCGTCGCTTTGTGGGTTACTATATTATACGTAGGAGCCGTCGATATGTTATCTAATTTTTATACTATTAGCCGATACGGATTCACAGTGTCATAATAGATATTATATACGTATGTCGTATGAAACCACTTTGATAATATCACAAACAAGGCATATAATATATTGGGATTTATCACCAGAATTACTCACGACTTTAACGGATTCACAGCTGGACAGTCTCCATTTTTACCAATTTTTCCACGTCTTAATAAAATCCACTACTACACTATGCACTACCTCCATCAATAGTGCCCCACTTCACCATTGTTGAAACCTTAGTCTTGATATACAAAATATGTAGTATTTCTAACTAACTCCCCATCCATTCTGCTTAGATGGTTATGATATTTCTGCAAATATCTTAAGGCGATCGTCTAGCAGAATGAGCAAATTTCACCATTTATTCTCATATCTCCTCTTGCGTTTTTTATTACATTTTTGTATGGAAATATCTCATTTTAAAATTTATTCATCAGGTTACATATATTAGGTCCTTACATATGAAATTGGCGTTTTGCCGTACTGGCAAATTTGATCTCAAATATCTTCTCTTTGGTTAGGAATTCCAAATCCAAATTTATACAGCTATTTACTCATGTATTTGTATTTTGAAAATTATAATTCATTTGTTTTTTCCTCAATTGTTTTTTTCTTTGCGTCACTCAGTTTACAAAATGAAAAACTTGAAATATCGCGTTATTTACGAGTACGAGTTCCACCGTGGCACCAGTGCTGCAGAAACGGCTCGAAGGATTAATGATGTGTATGGCGACGGTGCCGCAAAAGAAAACACAGTGCGTTTTTGGTTCCAACGTTTTCGTTCTGGAAATTTCGACCTGCAGAAAAGCCCCGTGGACGGCCGGAGACCAAAGTTGATAATGAAGAATTGAAGGCTATTGTGGAAGCGGATCCATCGCAAACCACATCCGAGTTAGCTGCAGGCTGCGGTGTTAGTGATAAAACTGTTTTAATCCACTTGAAGCAAATTGGTAAGGTGAAAAAGCTTGAAAGTTGGGTACCTCACGAATTGAGTGAAGCAAATCAACAAACGCGCTTTGACTGCTGCGTTGCATTACTCAACCGGCACAATAATGAAGGGATTTTAAATCGAATCATTACCTGTGATGAAAAGTGGATCCTGTACGATAATCGGAAGCGCTCATCGCAATGGCTGAACCCTGCCGAACCAGCAAAACCATGCCCCAAGCGAAAATTGACTCCAAAAAAGTTACTTGTGAGCGTTTGGTGGACTAGTGCTGGTGTCGTTCACTACAGCTTTCTTAAATCTGGCCAGACGATTACGGCAGATGTCTATTGTCAGCAACTGCAAACGATGATGGAAAAGCTAACTGCTAAACAACCGAGGCTGGTTAATCGCTCTAGGCCACTGCTGCTTCATGATAACGCTAGACCACACACTGCACAACAGACGGCTACCAAATTAGAGGAGCTTCAATTGGAATGTCTA
Source organism: Agrypnia vestita (assembly GCA_016648135.1). NCBI lineage: Eukaryota > Metazoa > Arthropoda > Insecta > Trichoptera > Phryganeidae > Agrypnia > Agrypnia vestita. Next base: position 13,017 of record JADDOH010020433.1, on the reverse strand, counting down.
AGACATCCACCGTACTCTCCGGACCTTGCCCCAACAGATCACCATTTTTTTCGAAATTTGGATAACTTCTTGCAAAGGAAAAAATTCAACTCCGATGGGGCAGTCCAAACCGCCTTCAAAGATTTTATTGATTCCCGTCCGAATGGTTTTTTTAGTAAAGGGATCGATGAACTACCTATGAGATGGCAAAAGTGCATAGATAGCAATGGTACATACTTTGATTAAATAAATATATTATAATAAAAGAAAATCGGCTTTATGTTCCTCCCATACTAAACGCCAATTTCATATGTAAGGACCTAATATTTTAAATACGAATATCCTATTAAAATGTCACAAACTAAATTATATAGTTTATTAATAAATTACCAAACCTTCGATGTTTTAAAAATGAAGAAAATTACTCGATTTTATGGGTCTTTTATGACTGAACGGCGTGTTGAGATGTCTTTTTTATTCAATAATATTATAAAGTAAACAATTATCTTAAATTTATCACATTTATAGAAAAATCTGTTAGTTTGTTTACATGCAATTTATGTTTTAAAAAATACTGTTTTTTAAATTATTTTTATTTTTTGTGTGTTTTTTTCAATCCTTTTAAAATAGTTTATACCTTTTTTTCTTTAATAAATTAAAGGAATAGACATTTTTATTTTAAAATTAATACAAAAAAAATCAAAAAATTATTCTCGATTTCAGATTTTAGCTATTTAATCAAGGCACTGCGTATTGTGCCATAAATACGTTGCGTCTTGATTAAATATCTAAAATCAGGAGTATCGACAAAGATTTTGATTTTTTTTGTTTTTATTGTAAAATTATTACTAATTAGACTATTGAAGTAAAAAAGTTGTCAACCATGTAAAAAGAGTTGAAAAAACCCACAAAAAAATAAAATATTTTTAAAAAGCAGTATTTTTTAAAACATAAATTGCATGTAAACAAACTAACAGCTTTTCTATAATCGTAATAAATTTAAGATAATCGTTTACTTTGTAATATTGTGATGAACCAAATATACACCTTATTACAAAGGGATGGTAAAGAAGCGGTAATAAACTATCTTAATTCAGAGAGAAAATGTGAATATTTTATTCGTATTCAAAAAAATCTTTCGTATTCGTTGCATCACTGAAAGCCTTGGGTACGTACAATGCGTATTCTATTTTTAGACTTGTTTACTCTAAAAATCACCATGTTAATGACCTCTAGGCCAGGGGAGGTATGAGGGAGGGGAAAATTCCTGGAAATTTCGTGCGGTATGTTGTAAACAAGTGACGTCAGCAGAAGAGTTGAGGTCAACTGGAAGTCTATAAAACTCGGGACGCACGGGGAGACGTGGTAGTGATTTTTAAACCGTGAAGCAGTGCGGTAGCGCTGTCCATTTTGGTATAAATAATCTATCTATATAACCTATTGGAGACGAATTAAGAAGGAAGACAAAATAAGGGAACAGGGGACAAGGAGCAAGGAAAACAAATAAATAAAAGTGGAATACTTTGAACCGAGCAGAGACGTCAAAAAGGGTATTTCAGTTAAACTGATTTATTTATTTTTATTTATTTTTGTTATTTCACGTACTAGTTCAAAATCATACACTGACATTTAATAGGTTTATTCGTCAAAATGTAAATAACTAACGGTCGTACAAAACATTTAATTGAAGTTTCAGTTCCGGACTATAATGCGTAATAAGTAATAGATTCCTTGGTATTTGTTTTGATTGGTTTAATAATCGTGCGATCTGAAAGGCAAGGTTCGTCGTTCGTTGGATCGTTGAGGACCAGGGTTTGTGACGATTGGTAATGGATGTTCCACCATGTCAGAGCATGACCACCAGTCAAGGGTATACTAGAAATAGTGCGTTTTCTGCAGCCTGAGACGTCAAGAATGATGGTACTGACTGGAAACGTCTGCCAACTTGCCAGTGGAAGTACCTCAGGCTTTGGCAATCTTCGATCTGCCGAATGACATACCTTGGGAGTGTATGAAGAATGATTAAATTCTACATTATCTGCATGAAATATGTATTTCAATTTCGATGATTCAGACAATCCGTCTGTTTGTCCCATTACGTACGTTCGGGATAGGAAACAACTGACTTACCTTCATCATCATCATCACTAACATTATAAAATGTTCCTGCGGGGTTGCCTATCGGCGACATGTGCACATCACGAGTTTCACCGTTGGCCGAAATCACCCTAAAGAACTGCATTATAATTATCTATTCGATAACTTCAAGGATACCTTTTCATCAACACGAAATCAACACAGCGGTGCTACAATGGATCCGTTTGACGCAGGATTAAGGATTCCCAGCGGATCTCTGTGCCACTAGCTTGATAACGTTGTATCACATTTCAAATCATCATCAGTTAACTTATGTCTATGAAAATCACCGTCAGACGCGAGGAAGGATTCCTGATGTGTATATGTCGCCGGAAACCTTGTACACTTCGTGGGATCACCATCTTATTGCATAATACTCAAGCAATTAAAGAATATGAAGCCACGGGTTGACTTGTTCGTTCTAAGGAGAGGGGGTTCATCATTTGTAAAAGGTCGGAACCCATCCGGAAGGGCGTACGTGGAGGAGCCCTTTCCACCATTATCTTCGCGGAATGATGATCAATTAAATCTGACGTCATTCATATAGTCTTCAAATCATTTTAAGTATTTTAAATTCACGGGCTGCTAATAAAATAAAAACCTACTTCGAACCGGTCAACCTCGAGCATTCATAATGTAATTAGAATTTATATAAATGTTTCCTTCTTCCAAATTCATGAACAGAGGAGGCGAGATCTTCACTTCAATATTTCAAATCAAAAGGTAGGAAATTTATCCAAATAACTGAATTTTTTTATGTTTTTTTCATAAATTTGTTTCCATATATGTTTTTCTCACCCGTCCGAATTAAATTATGTAGCGTAAATTTGTTCTCTCTCGTATGGTTTGATCACTGGAAATACAACACGTTTTCTCAAAGAACTCCGGGTTGCTTTGCGTCATAATGTGGGTACTAGACGACATCACGAGCCAATTTTATAGATAATTACGTATAAGTATACATTTTAATAGATTAGGTTAAACGACATCACGAGCCAATATATAGTATCAGCGTCTAGAATGATATTTACGTAAACATATTAGAGTCCTGATATTAATTAAACATCGATAAACTACATTACGAAGGTGTCGCGATGTTAGGGAACAATTCTATCATTTTCAATTCAGTTCTTTCGAAAAAAAAAGGTTATTCAGATATTTATTTACGTAGACATGCTTCTAGTTATGTCAGCTATTTATGCGAGCAATTTCAGGACAGTAAGAGCGCGGTGAAGGATAGTTAAGCTCCTCATATTAGAAATAGAATTTGTATTAAATAATTTATAAAAACGAAATTTTTAGTTGGTAGCTTCGGTCGTGCGAGAAAGGGGCGACCACTTTATACACCGGTAGGCAGGCGGGTAACACTACAATATTATTGAATAAAAAAGACATCTCAACACGCCGTTCAGTCATAAAAGGCCCAAAAAGTGGAGCAATTTTCTTAATTTTTAAAACATCGAAGGTTTGGTAATTTATTAATCAATTATTTAATTTAGTTTATGACATTTTAATAAGATATTCTTATTTAAAATATATGTAACCTGATGAATAAATTTTAAAATTAGATATGTCCCTACAAAAATGTGATAAAAAACGCAAGAGAAGATATGAGAAAAAATTGTGAAATTTGCTCATTCTGCTAGACGATCGCCTTAACCATTTTTGCAGAAAACAGGATCTTGAGGGTTTTTTTTCTAAGATTCGTTTACCTATAATTTCGTGAAATTTTCTTTGGTGAAATACAATGCACGTGCGCACATACATTATATATACATATTTCATTTCTAAATAAGTACCTGATCTTCTTCTCTGTCTCAAACAAACGTGCACCGGGGTCGAAGATGCATGTCAGTACGGAGAAGGTGTTCTATGGTTTTTGCAAAAAAAATTCAATAAAATAATAATTTTATGTGTAGGTACCTTAATAATTGCCAGTAAATAAAATTAGCACCTCCTTGTAAAAAATCACCGAATTTTTACATAAATTTTACACTCCCAGGGTGGGGTGATACCTTAATGTATACATAATTACCCCACCGAGAATCGAACCCGAAATCACCGGTGTAAGAAGTAGGTGTCAGCTAAAGCTGCCAGCGAGTAACGATATGATCAGTAACATAGTGAAAAAAAAATTAAATCATGTACCTATATTCTTTTTCTTTTTAATAATGTTACCTACACCACCCAAAGAATACTTTAAGTGGATCAATACATAAAATATTTAACATCAAAATATATCATTCTCTAAGCAACAATCCATCCATCTGTCCGTCACTAACGCTACTAGATGGCGCATATAATGGTGAAGTATGTAAAATAAGGTATAAAAAGGAAAAATTCATTATTCTATTTGTAATAATATTTGTGACTATAATAATGCTACCATTTGATGCAAATAATGATGAGGTAAAAAAACATAATTCTATATGTAATATTAACGTTACGCTAGATGGCGTTGTTCTCACAACCTTAACTCGCGGCCGAAATATATAATAAAATACGTCATTTTTTACAACAAAAATTTGCAAGATTGGTATGTCAATTATATAATCTTTAGGGCTATGAATTACTAATATAATTACTGTTACGGACAGGACAAAGCCTACGCCTACCGTCAGGCAACCGAACTTTCGAGCTCTGTGGTTGACGTAATCACGTCATATAAATGATAGAAATTTCTGATGTGAATGAAGCAGAGCAAAGGCCCCTTTCAGGGCCAACGCCGATCGCCGTGACCCGGTTGGGGATGGGTACCGTGCCGAGGACAGCGCGCGAGTTCTCGGCCGCGGTGGTTGTCCTTATACGTGTCTCGGCGTCAGGCGGCGGCACCCGGGAGAGGGGATGAGCGAATGCGGAGCCTCAGCTCCATGAGAACGCATCCCGCTGATGACAATGGAAATGCGTTAGAGTGCATGATCTGAAATGTGTATGTTTTTGCTGAAAATATTATATGAAAATATTAATGTTCAGATTTTTTAACATTTCAGAGCTCTCTAATATGATGGAAATTAATGGTTTTTGATTTCAGATGGACCTGAATCATAATTCTATGTAATAAAATACCGCATTTTCATTGTTTTAATAAAAAGAGCGGGCGGGAGATGTTTTTATTTGCGCACAAGGCGCATTTTGTACCCTATTATCATCATATTTGCCAGATAAGCAACATTAAAGTTGTCTCAACACTTATAAAAGATAAGTAGTAGAGTCACACACATGCACACACTCTGTAAGACATAAAAAGTTGTCTACAGATGACACAATAAATGACTGACTGTATGGCATAACAGATTGCCAACAGATCATTGGTAAAAAACATACATTTTTTATGGCAAGGAAAAATCTAAATACTTTTTCAAATACATTATTAATGAGTGAATCACAATCACATTAATATGGAAACATAAGTCTGACACCACCAACACAAAACCAGCCGCCGCTTATGAGCGACATACTGGGCTGGGTTTTTTCCGTACAAATGCTCATGAAAACACACAAACCGGAATAACTTCCGTCAGAGGTGTCCGATTTTGATAATTCTTTTTGTATAATGATCAGTGGATTAAGACCTATCTAGAGAATATACACACTCATATGTGCAAATAATTTTGAATAAATTACAAAATTAGTTTTTTGTTGAAAAGTTTAAAAATTCATAACTATAGTAAGCTGCAACTTAAAATAAAGTGTGATATATCAACAGATGCGCTGCGACGCACTCTATATAATAGACACAAAAAACTAAACCTAAAAGTTAATTTGGATTTTTAAGAGATTTAATTGTTGAAATTTCATAGCCCGCCGGGCCAGAAAATGAAATATATTTTAACTGTTGTGGAACGGACAGGGTTAAGCCATGTAAAAAAATGAGAACATAACATGACCACTATGAGCGGCGCGTGTCCAAAATAAATCAGCCGCTACATACAGAAAATTGCATTGGAGACGAGGCGTGTATGCCGCTACTGAAAATCGGGTTGCCGCTCGGAGCGCGCGCAAGTCAGTGCCCAGCGGCTGTTGCCGCGACTGGAGGGGGGCCGCGCGCGCATACTGCTTCCAACTAGCTGTAGAACAACATCGTCCGGACACTAGCCCTGAGATTGGCCCTTTGTTAAATGAATATGAAAAATGCAGCCTGTTTGGCCGCCGATGTTATTTCCAGCTACAAGTGTCGATACAAATATGTGTGGAATTTGTATATGTTATGAAAATATTTTAAAAATATGTTGATGCCTTGTAGGAAGCAGCGCTTGGCGCCCTTTTTGTATGCAATATTGTCATGTGCATTATGTTGAATCTCTGATGAGAAAAATGTATTGGAATTTTATGAATTTTTATGAATAAAATGGAAATAAATAATTTTTTATTTGGCACCTATTGGTGCGTGGACAAAGGTTAGAAGTTTGAGCCGAAGGGATTCTTCCGCGATGTAACGCCCCAAAGTAAAGTATGTGTGTGGCACGCGGTACCCGCGATGTTCGCCAACACTAAATGGGCATGAGTGTGGCACGCAATATTCGCCAACACGGGAGACGAGTCTCGCTGCAGAGGGTCTCGTCTCTTTCTTTCCGCCGTTGAATCCGCCGACGGGCAAATAAATGTTTTTTGAATATTCAGAGATTTTACAAACTTACCTGACCGGCTATAACTTCTAACGCCTAGTACTCAAATTCCGAGCCCCCGTCTGAGATGCGTATATGGGATACCCTCCACGGGGGCCCGAAGGCCTGCACCGGGCGCCATCGTGGAGATGGTCATCATGAAATAAATGAGTACTGGAAGACCGTGAGAAAAATTTTGTATTTTTCTCGATTTGGAAACGGTAGACGCCTGTTTTCGGGCCCACGTCGCGGTAAGCTCGCGCACACGGCTCGCCGTGGAGAATATTAAAAAGTTGAATTTTTTATCGACAATCAGAGCGGCTTACCGTGGACGAATTCCTACTTATGTAGTGTCATTGCATTCCTTAACTGAATGCCTGTCTGGAAAATGTATTTTTATACATGTGGAATGATATAGGCGCGCCTGAGAGTGAAATAAAAAATTGGTTTTTGGCGCTTTTTTGAATGCCTATAACTCAGTAAATATTTACCTGAAATATTTGGAATTACTGTTAAAATGAGCGCTTGCATGCGCAAATTACATTTGTCATAGCAAAACTTGTAAAAATGCTGTTTTTGATTTTTTATGAATTTTTGAAAATTTGAGCCGTTTGTGGCGAATTTAATTTTAGTTTTTTGGGCCTTGTATGACCCAGCCCGTCCAAATAACTGTGTTATTATCATCTGCTAGGTCTGTTATTACAAAATAACACAGTATTAGTCTCTTGGGAGCTAAAATGCATTTTTTATGAATTAATTTGTATCTGTCATATGAAATCTGCCGCGCGGTGAAATTGTGCAACCGCGAATGACGTAGTTCACCGCTCGGCCGCTGGGAGCGCTGCGGCGCCTTCCCAGAATTACGCAATCTCATTGGTTTCTGTAACATGCTATGACGCAATCTTGTGAAATTTTGAATTTGGTATAAATAAAATGCATTTTTTGAGCGAGTACCACAGATACGCCACTCGCGTTGGTACGAGAATCGCTATTTGGACAATCTTCTTGCTGCCTTTCATTTCTGACCCTGCTCTTCTACTTTGGACTCTGCTTTCTTGGATTTTTGTGACCACTGCTTTCTGACTTGGACTTCGCTTCGGATTTTTTCTTCGACTTTAATACGATAAAAGCACTACTTCGGCGTTTGACTTCTGGCATATCCACGGACTACGAGCTTCACTGCAAATTCTGGTGGCGATCTCTGCCCCACCAGCGAAGACTACTGAGCCGCATAAAAAAGGTGTTCCCATCCGGAACATTTTGGTCCTGTTCGAGCCGGAGATTTGAGCTTCGCTGACGACCACCATGTCTCAAGAGGGATCGAGACACTCTGTTGGGGGAGACCACGACCAGGACGAGCCTGTGGCACCGGAACGAGCCGGTTCTGAAGTGGACCGGGCCTCCACGACATCCACGGAGGACACCGTCCGCCGGCAAGCGGCGGAGATCCGACGCCAACAGCAGCTCATACGAGAACTCCAGCGAGAGCACGCGGAGGCGCTCATCCGGATCTGCTCAGCAAAGGCAGACGCATCCGAAGCTGCAAATGTGTCGCCTGCAAAGAGGCAACCGACCAGGGCGGCATCCAAGCGACCAGCCTCGGTCGCCGCTGATGATGTCACACCCAAGCGGCCGACACCAGCCGCCACCGATGACGTCACCACCCGCCGCCCACCAGTGGTCGCGACCGATGACGTCACCACTCGCTGCCTACCAGTCGTCGCAGCCGATGACGTCACCACTCGCCGCTCACCAGTTGTCGCGGCCGATGACGTCACCACCCGCCGCCCACCAGTTGCCGCGGCCGATGACGTCATGGAGGAGTACGCGATTGTGTCATCAGACCGATCTGGACAGCGGGGCCGTTGTCCAGAACCGAGCACATTCACGAGAGATTGGGTCCTGAGCCATCCGGAACAAAGACGGATGGTCAACTCACTGATTGAAGAGGCGCTCAATTCACGCCAGGCCAACAGCACCCGCTCACAACCTACTGCGGGAGAGGCGCCGGTTTCAGCAATTTTGGCGCGACAATCAGGCGTCAAAGAATTGCCGCATTTTTCCGGAGACCCCTTCGAGTGGCCGACTTTCCTGGCGCAGTATGAGCAGTCGTCAGTTTTATGTGGATTGTCGCCGCCTGAAAATATTATGCGCCTACAAACGGCGCTGAAAGGACGAGCGCGCGAAGCAGTCGCGCCGCTTCTAGTGGACCCACAGAATTTGGAGGAGATTATGCGGACACTGAAAAACCGCTTCGGCAATTCCGAAGATATCATTGATAGCATGCTGGAAAGAGTCCGCCGCCACCCACGTATCACTGAAGATTCGCCGATAGACGCGCTGACCGATTATGCTATAGCCATCAGAAATGTGGTGGCTTTGACCGAAAATACCTGACGTCACCGCAACTACTCACAGAAATGGTCGGCAAGCTTCCCATGTCGGCGAAATTGATGTGGCTGAATTCAAGGAGAGGGAGGCGGACCAACCAACATTACAATAAAAGACTTATCGGACTGGCTGGTCGACATATTGGACATGGCGCCGTACGCCGGATGTAGGCCAAAAGCGAGCCAGAAGATGACCGCCCGCCGAAGCGGTCAAGTTCACCAATTGACGGAAGACGGTGAAGAAAGTAGACCGTCAACGAGCGCCGCCAGATGCTGCGCCTGCCATATGGCAAATCACGCCCTGCTGGATTGTAGGGCGTATTGGAATAAACCTATACGGGAGAGATGGACATTGGCAAGGCGGGCCGCTGTCTGCTTTAATTGCCTAACAAGGGGGCATATGTTGCCTATCTGCAAGGCCAAGCGGTGCGGCGAAAATGGATGCCGAGCACCACACCACCACTCGCTGCACTTAGAAGAAAATCGCCGCCCGCCCCAAGCCGCTGAAGAACATCGATCCGGACGCGGCGGGCGGGGCGGGCGTGGCCGCGATCAACACCGGCGAGGCGGGCGAGGCGCCCCGCGAAGCGCGCCACCGCGCGGGTCAGGCGGCGCCGCCGCGGCCGCCCCATCTACCACCCCCGCGACGAATGTTACGGCGCCCCGCGATAATACAGTGGGGCACGCAAAATTGGACAATGGGCGATATGCCGTACTATTAAAAGTTTTGTTGGTGACTGTGAGTGGGCCCCGAGGCCAAGTGAAAATTTACGCGCTTCTCGATGAGGGTTCGACCGTCACTCTCGTCGATGAAACAGTGGCCAGCGCCGTCGGGGCCCGCGGACCGGTGCGCGGACTTAGAATTCACGGCGCAAATGGAATGTGTTCCTCAGATGACCGGTCCCAAGATGTAAATCTCACAGTGCGGGGGAGTGAGGCTGCATATGAAATGCGGGCGAGCACGGTCAAACAGCTCGCTCTGCCCGCGCAAAAAGTGCTAAGAAAATGCGAGTGCCAAAATAAAAATAAAAATAAAAATAAAAATGAAAATGACTTAGAACGCGCGTGTGTTGGTGGAAAGTGCGCGGAGTTTAATGAAGTGGAGCCACAAATATTGATAGGCCAGGACCACGCGCATTTGATCGTCACCCGGGAGGTGACTGAAATACCTACCGGCGGATTGCGCTCCCGCACAGCCCTGGGATGGACCACACACGGCGAGCTTGGCCGCCGGCCACCCGCCGGCACCGCGACGGTTTTGGCGCTCTCCGGCGCCACGGTGCCGGCGGCCGATAACGATCTGGAGGCGCTGATAAGGGCGCATTTTGCAGTGGATTCACTGGGGATCACTGCCGCGGCCCGCGTCAATAGAGAGGACGCCCGCGCCGCCGCTATTATGAAGGCCACTACGCGGCAATTACCTACCGGGCAATGGGAAACGGGCCTTCTTTGGAAGATGGATGATGTTAACTTCCCAGACAGCCGCCAGTGCGCCGCCAACCGCCTGGCGGGGATTGAAAGAAAAATGGAAAAAGATGCCGCATATGCGACGGCGTATAGGGCGAAAATAAATGAATATTTTGAGAAAGATTACGCCCGCGCCTTGTCACCCGCCGAAGAAAAGGCGCTGAAATTTAAGTTTTACTTGCCGCATTTTGCGGTCTTTAACCCAAACAAGCCCGGCAAAATACGTATAGTATTCAAATACTATACGTATGCCGCGAGTAAGTGCCGAGGAATATCACTGAATGATATGCTATTGACGGGGCCGGACCTGCTGAGTTCACTTCTAGGCAGTGTGTTCCGGTTCCGGGAAGGAAAAGTGGCACTGGCAGCCGATGTGAAAGAAATGTTTTTGCGCATAAAAATCCGAGAGGCCGACCAAGCGGCGCAATTATTTCTATGGAAACAACCAGGCTAGCAGGTGCCGACGACTTACCAAATGTCGTCTATGATTTTTGGCGCCACCTGCTCGCCCAGCAGTGCACAGTATGTGAGGAACCGGATTGCGCAAGCCAGTGCCACAGAATTTCCGACCGCGGCAAAGGCGGTTGAAACTACATTTTATATGGACGATTACCTCGACGCAGTAGATTCAACTGAAGAGGCCTTAAAAATGTTCACTGAAGTGACCGAAATACTGCGTCGAGGGAAAATGCAGCTCTGCAATTGGGCCTCCAATGATCCTGCAGTATTGGAAAAAATTGAGCCCGCCTTAAGAGCGGTGGAACCGATGAGGATTATCGGGGCGGAGACAACGGCAGAAAAAGTGCTCGGGATTGCATGGGAGCCGGCCTCCGACAAATTTGTTTTTCAATTTGTGAACTTGCCAGAGATAGCGGAGGCTGGCCGCCCGACAAAGAGACAAATATTGAGCGCCGTAATGAAAATATTTGACCCCATCGGATTTTTGGCCTGCATACTAATAAGGTCAAAAATCCTATTACAGGATGTATGGCGCTCTAAAATTGGATGGGAAGAGAGAATACAACCCGAGCACGCCGATAAATGGTACGCGTGGTGCGAGCTAATAAGGAATGTGAAATGTGAAATCGCGCGCCCGTGCATATCCCGCCGCGATAGTGAAGTCGCGCTTCATATGTTTTGCGACGCCTCTGAAAAAGCGAGCTGCGCGGTGGCCTATTTTGTCGAGACAGGAGAGGGTGGCAATTCCGTAGCCTTCATCTCGGCAAAATGTAAGGTGGCACCGCTAAAACCGCTGTCAATACCGAGGCTAGAGCTGCAAGCGGCACTTATCGCCGCGCGACTGGCGGCGGCTGTAAAAAAAGAGTACCGCTGTAAAATAGCCCGTACGGTACTGTGGACCGATTCCACCACGGTGTTATGCTGGTTGCGGACCGACCCCCGGGCGTATTCGACTTTTGTCGCTAACCGGCTGGGAGAGATTGATAAACTGACAAAAATCGCCGATTGGAGATGGGTCCCCCCTAAACATAATCCCGCTGATATTGGGACACGGGACGGCGAACTCCCAGATTTGGCCGCTGATGGTATGTGGTTCAGCGGCCCTGACTTTCTACACCGGGGAGAGTCGGCGTGGCCACAAGAGAGCCGCCGGCGGCAACCAGATAACACAGTACTGGAAAAAAGGGCAGATGTTGTTTTGGTAACCAGAAGAACGCCCACGGGGGGAGCATTGCCCGATATAAAGCGCTTCTCATCATGGACGAAATTGGTGCGCACCGCGGCATGGATAAGGCGCTTCATTTGGAATTGCCGCCGCCGCGCTGAAGAGCGGCCCGGCCGAGATGTCACCTGCGACGAAAGAATAGCAGCCGAGCGCGCATGGATATTGCATTCTCAGGCGGAGGCGTTCGGCACGGACATAAAAATTTTACACCGCGGTGGAGCCGTCCCAAGGACCAGCCGGCTGTATCCACTGACGCCGCGCCTGGATGAATATGGAGTTATACGGATGGGCTCGCGGCTCGAGCAAACCGCGGTGCATGAAATACCGGCCGGCTTGAGGGCGCCGGTAGTATAAGACGGCTCTCACCCGTATGCCCGCTTGATGATAAGGCATTATCATGAGAAGGAAAATCACCCGGGCACTGAGAAAACTGTGCACATCTGTGCGGGAGAATTTTTATATTTTAAAATTGAGACCCACAGTGCGCCGGGTGAAATATGAATGCCAAGCGTGCCGAAACAGAAAAAGCCAGCCGCAACCGCCGTTAATGGGTCAAATGCCAGATTGCCGACTGGCTTACAATACTCCCGCTTTTTACCATTGTGGGCTCGATTATTTTGGCCCAATGCAGGTGACTATCGGCCGGCGAAGAGAGAAGCGGTACGGCGCGCTATTTACATGCTTGACAACGCGCGCCGTACATTTGGAAATCGCCGAGTCGTTGTCTGCAGACTCGGCCATACTCGCTATAAGGCGA
>JADDOH010020432.1:0-16674 GCA_016648135.1 Agrypnia vestita | reverse complement strand
TCTCTGCTTTAAATCCCGGCGTAATTAAGATGCACGGCAACAACCAATAAGTAGCAAGGATCGGGACTTGACCAGTTAAAGTGTTTACGACGCCATAAATATCATAGCGGATTTATTTAAAGCTCTTCTTTATCTTGCAGTACTTACCGACTCGATATACTTAAGAAATAAATCCGCCCGAGTGATAAACGTTATTTAATATGCTCGTGTTCTCAACAAAAATAATCAGGCTTAAAAAGACAAGAAAAAGTGAAAAGAAAGAAAAAATAAATTAAAAATAAATAACCAAAATAATCAAAATAAAATAAAACAATCATTATTTACTATGTAAATATCATTTTTGTTTTTATTTATTTATAATTAAATAGCTACACTACCCGGCATCGCCTGAGATTTGGATACATGTATACATTATAAAATATTATTTTTATTTTCATTCAAAACAATTCATCACAAATTTTATTCAAAGCCAACCTCGATACATTAAAAAAAGTTCACCTCAAGTGTTGTTACAAAACAATATTTTTATATTGAAAATGTGAAATTTTTTGTTCTTTTGGCTTGGTTGTTTATTAGGCGTCGATATTGAATTGAATATTGTCTTGTCGCACGATCCACAAGACAAGACATACGTTGGAAAAAGCAATAGAAAGTTGAACACAGAGTTGATATGACCAACAAGAAACTTACATCGTTGTGCGTCTCCCACCGGCATGGAAAAACATTTTATGCAATAGTAGATTTCATAGTAAAAATAATATATCAACGCACAAAAATCAATTAAATACAACCACTGAACAGATAAATATCGACACAATAGACACAACATCGAGTACAAAGCGCATCACAAGGAGCCAGACAAACGCCATTAAGGCCAACAACGGCCGGGAATACCCAATATTCAACACCGAATTCCCAAAAACCATTAAGGATTATAATGACCGAAGTACCCGAATTTAGATTTTGACTTGCCAGACCTCACTTGGTAATAAGCTTTCGATACGAACGGACGTGCTCGCACTGCCCCTTGTGACGGAAATTTATTAACAAGGCACCCTAAAGATGCCTGTTGTGATTCAGGCGAAACGTCGGTCGATGAATGAGCCTTCTGAGGACCAGATTAGATTTTGACGCGGGTTATCCCCAAAGAAATTAATACTAACATATATATACATATATGTTAGTATTAATTACATATTTTGAATAAAAGACAAGTTATAATAATAATAATTGTATTATTTTTTGTCAGCAAAATATAAAATACTTCTACAGTATATGTAAGTATTGTACATTACTATCAAAAACCTTTACGCATGTGCCAGCGTGCGCGCAGGCATCGAGAACAAACATACAAACATTCGTTTTTATCTATGAAGAAGAAGACAATCACTAGCATTTTAATGTTTTTATATTATAAAACATTAATTAATCAATAAAACGCACGCACGTCACCCTGACCTTGCACTTAATATTTATAAAAGAAAAAAATAGTTGTTTATTAGCGACCCACCCTAACGGCGAGATCTACGAGCTGTATGACGATGTTAGCTTGGTTAGATCGCGTACAACGGATGGAAAACCAGAAATTAATAAGAAGGTTTTGCCTAGCAACCCATAGGGAAGTATGGGATGAGGGAGACTAAACTGTCATGATGATGTCGTAGCAGGCTTTCCTCACATGGGGGAAATAAACTTACGAACAATCACATTGGACAGGAACCAAGGGGAGGAAGAGTAATGCTGGCAGCCAGGACCCACCTCGGGTTGTCGGCCCTATGATGGTAATTTAATGATGATAATTTTACAAGCGTTTTATTTGAAATTATGTAAAAATTATATTATTGATACTTTTTTCTCTTCACATCCCATCATATCCCAATTATAACAATTTCGTTCTGTCCATCCGTCCGTCTGTCTGTCTGTCGCCGTAATTTCGTGCAATGTCCGTAACTTCTTTATAGAATTTTTTCTTTTTCACTCCCTTTCTTTTAACTCGTAGCGTCTGCTTGCTTGCTTGTCTGACGAAAAAACTTTGGATCGATCTTTTACCCTTTTACCATGATAAAATCGAGCTGAAACTTTGCAATAATTAAAATGATCTAACAAATTTTCGTTTTAAAAAAATTAATGATTATAGTATAATTTTGGATTTTTATAAATTTTAATAGTTTTTTAAAATTGGAATCATTCTATATGAGTAATTAGCCCGACGCGTGTATAGACATGAATCCTGATTCAAAGCAAAAGGGAGTATTGTAAAAACTTGGTTTTTATGGGTTAGTATTAAAAAATTTTTAACAATTTTTTTAATCAATTAGAAAAGATATACCTACAAACAATTCAAATTAGTGAAAAAAATTTTTGGCTGCTATCGGGATTCGAACCAACGGACCTCCACTCTATCCGGGAATGGCGCAATATCCAATTTCGCGACGGCAGCTTTGTAAATTAAGGTAAAATTTTCAACCTTATATGTAGTGTCTTTTTAATTGATAAACACACATATTATTCCATTTTAAAAGCAATCCACTCTTTATAATGTTATAGTATTTTATTAATTCTTTTTTATACATATAAATAAAGAAATATTTATTCCTTAGGAACCAACATGTAAAAGAACCGTCATTTTTTATGGGCTAGTAATTAAAAATGACTTAATCTTCTTCTTCATGTGCCCTGTCGGGTCCCCCCGACGTCGGCGATCATCTGGGAGAAAGTTTCTCTGTCCAGGGCAGTGCGGAACAGCTCTTCCACGCTTCTTATTCCGGTCCATTCTCGGATGTTTTGAAGCCAGGAATGCCGCCTCCTTCCGACCCCTCTGCGACCCTCAATCTTCCCCTTCACGACGAGCTGAAGGATGGAGTACTTTTCGCCTCTCATCATATGATCAAAGTATGAAATTTTACGGAGCTTTACTATATTGAGTAACTGTCTTATTGTATTTGCTCTACGTAAAACTTCAACATTGCTAGTCATGTCAGTCCAAGATATCCTTTAACATTTTACTATGTATCCACATTTCGAACGCCTCTAGGCGATTTAGAGTAGTCATAGACATATAGTCACCTTCAGATTTAGAGATAGTTTTTGAGTAGATTTAGAGTAGTCATAGACATATAGTCACCTTCAGCGTCCATGCTTTAACACCTAACGTAAATTTTAAATAAAAAAGCTGTCATAACTGACGGGTTATAGTTAGTTCGTAATATCTTTAAGATCGAGATTTATCGACAATTATTATTTTTTCAATTAACTAATCTTTGTACTACACTCTATTGAGTTTTATTTTTGTCATGACCATGGCTTTGATAGATCCACTATCTCTCTCATCAATAAGAAAATGATATTTAAATTAAATGCGGATTGAATGAGACGGAGTGTTTATGAATTGGAAATAAGAAAAATAAGGGGTACGCAACGTGATTCAGACGAAATTTAAATAATTCTTTATTTAATTTATTACGGCTATCGACCTAATAATTAGTTTCATAACAATAATTACAAAAAAGTAACCCATAAAAACTAAGTTTTTATTATACTCCCTTTCTCATTTACTAGTGGAAACTGGATTGGCGCTTAACCTACGCGTTGGGCTTCGGTCGAGCGACGCTACGAAAGGGAGTAATAAAAAAATTCTAAAAATCCAAAATTATACTATAATCAGGTTCCGTGTCTACGTTGAAATATTTTCATACAACTTAGTTAGTTGTATGAAAAAAACATTAAAAATTTGAAAAATCCAAAAATGTATTAATTTTTTTAACGAAAATTTGATAGATCTTCTTGATCGTTGCCATGAGTTTGCTTGCAAAGTTTCAGCTCGATTGAATCACGGGAAAAAGGTTAAAAATCGATCCAAAGTTTTTTCGTGAAGCAAGCAGACGCCACGAGTTAATATTCAAATTCAAATTCAAAATTCAAATGTTTATTCAATGTTCAATGTTACAAATGTTTACAGTGTTTAAAAAATTTAATGAAGCTTTTTTCATTGTTGTTGAGTGTCTTGGCAGCAAGTAAACACTAAATTGATTTGACGCCCTGCCTGCTACACTAGTAATTTACTGTATTATAGCAGACAGTGCTCTTCCAGTAGTATAATGTTCAAGAATATTTATTATTTATATAACATTTGTGAATAAATCTTATTGCCAATTAAAATTAAGTAATAGTAATAATTAAATGTTTACAATTTAATAATGGTGTTAATTAATTATATTATAGACAAAGGAAAAAAAATGATCTGAATAGGATATTAATAAAATAAAATAAAATAAAACAATTAAAAGTATTTAAAAAGATGACAGTAACAGTAAGACAGTAAGTGAAAAAAATGATCTGAATAGGATATTAATAAAATAAAATATAAGGGAGTATAAATATAAAGGGAGTAATAATAATAATAATGTTTAATCAGGCGTAACCAGGTTGTAGGTGCAAGACCTGGTCCGCCATATAAATTACAAGTTATATGTACGTTGTACTAGTTAACCACCACGCCGTTTCCTCGCAGGGGTAGGCAGAGAGAATTAAATGCCACACTCTTCTATCCTGGCACACCACTTTTGCTTCGGCCACATTCATACATCTTCTCATACAAGTTCTACGGTTGTTGCGGCATTTAACAAGGCCATCCTCAAGTACTTGTAGTATCTGATCATGCCAGGTCTTTCGCGGACGCCTTCCATTCCTGTTGCCTTCAACACTCGCCTCATATATTTTCTTAACCATCCTTTCCTCGTTCGTACGTTCCACATGACCAAACCATCTCAGAACTCCTTTCTTTATTCATCTACCACACTACAGCCAGCATTGCATTCATGTCTAATTTGTTCATTCCTCACTCTATCGACCAAAGATTTTCCACACAAGCGTTGAAGTGAAACATAATATACATAGATGGAAAGAGTAACGGCGATTTTCTTTTGTTTCCGATTAATCGTCGTCTTGACGAAAATAAGGCCCAGTTGTGCACGCAGTAAATTGTTTAGAATGTTTAAAAAATAATGAATAAACGAAGTATCATGAAGCTCGTAAACGATCTAAATCATACACAAGTTGTATTGGATTTCGTGCGAAGGATAGTGTCGTAACTGATCATGAAATGAAAACAACGATATTGAAATAATATCACGACTTTGATATTAAAATGGCCGAACAACCCCCGCGATTTCCATCTCGGAGACCCGAGTTAATGAAATAATTTTCACGTGTCGTAATGATAATTTGTTTATCATAAAATCATTAAGCCATGGTTGAAAGGGGCGTTAAGGTATCACGTCGTATAAGCTTTAATTACA
Organism: Agrypnia vestita; assembly: GCA_016648135.1. Taxonomy (NCBI): domain Eukaryota; kingdom Metazoa; phylum Arthropoda; class Insecta; order Trichoptera; family Phryganeidae; genus Agrypnia; species Agrypnia vestita. The sequence goes on along the minus strand of JADDOH010020432.1, from coordinate 11,377 downwards.
CTGAAACGGGGTGATACAAATAATAATAATGTTCTTTAATATTTGGTAATATTCCATAAATAGAGCCTTCAGGGTGACAGAAGCCTATATAAATAAAGTGGTGTGTACAGAACAAGTAAACTTCCTGTATATAATTATTTGAAGATATATTACAGATATCTATCTCATAGAGACAAAGCTATTTTGTTATATGGGAAAGTAGATATGGAAGTCTTTTTTTGGGTGTTCATAAGGTTTACGATCTATTTTACGTAAATATAGATATCTCATTATCAATGGCACAGATATTGCTGCTGGTTTATGAAAATGATAACATTTTCGACTGCAGGTGCCGGTAGTAGAAATACAACTCACATACGAAACAAGGTGTGTATAATTACAACACACATGTGAAACGGGTTGTAAAGCTTAAATATATATACAACTTTCAAAAAATTGATATATGTGGTATTCTATCATGGGTGGAATTGGTGAACGTTACATTATGTAAAGTTAAGCTAGTCGTATGATAGGTTATGAGCCCTATGAACAGAAAATAAAAGATTATACCTACTTTCCCATATTAAAAAATAGACGTATATGATATGTCTTGATTAATGATGTCCCCCTGGGAATAAAATCCAGTATTGTATTCTGAATAATTATTTTAAATGGTGAAATTGCCTTTTATAGTGTGTGCGTTTGGTTATGCAGGTTATGGAATATTACCAAATATATGTAGATTATATGAAAGTATGAATGATGGACTGTGCTGTTACAAATCATCTTAAATAATTACATTCTTCGTTAAAAATATGCTTGTGTGAATTAACGTCCATTCTTGAAAATATTCAAGAAATCACACTCTTGCTTTGGTTTTTGAAGAGAAGGTTGAGAGTGGCAATTTGTGTTTGTCAGATTTGGGAATCATTGAAAGTACACATGTTGTTTTTAATGGCAGTTTTAAATGGATTCTTTTTAATTACAAAAATATAACACTTTTTTTATTAAAAAAAAAAAAAACAATTCGTGTCACTAAAATCATATTTTGAGACTGTGTGAAAGTGTGATTTTTATATTGTTTCTGTGACCGATATTAAGAGATGTACAAATGAGAATTTTTAAACATCAATATTCTTAAATTAAGCTGGCCAAAGACCATAGCTGAGTTGTTTATTTCGCCACTTTTTAAGAAAGGTTTTAAAGAAATTTAATTACAAATTATACAAAATCTGTTTTTTTTCCGACTGTGTATGATGAAACATCCTTAAATTAAGGGTGGTTTAATGATCTTCTGGTCTTTATCGAAGGAAGTGAATTGAAGAAATTAACAGCAGTTCCGTCATGAAACCCTTTGCAATAGGTAGTATTCTTATAAAAATCTACCTACCATGGGTATGAAACTTTCAGGCAAGCCATTCTGTGAGTAAATAATAGAAAATAAATGGGCATGGATGTGAACACCCTCCACTACAAAACCATTAGACATTAAGAGCCGAAATTTGCATATCTCACATATCACCCTGCAAGGACACACCGAAAATACCAATGAAATATTATGTTTATTTCAGTGAGTGCCAAAATTTTTATTATTCACGCAGAACAAAATCTGCCATTTGGAGAAATCTAGGAAATTGGAAAATACATATTTTGTAATCAACGATTTATTTATCTTAAATTTAACAATGCGGTAGAGCGCAAATTATAAGTGATGATTGGGAGACTGAATCTGGATACCTGAAAATTTGATTAAAACTTTTTAATGAGTTAAGCATAAATAAATTCTAGTAGCATTTAAAAACAAAGCTAAATGTTAGGTCCTTACATATGAAATTGGCGTTTTGCCGTACTGGCAAATTTGATCTCAAATATCTTCTCTTTGGTTAGGAATTCCAAATCCAAATTTATACAGCTATTTACTCATGTATTTGTGTTTTGAAAATAATAATTCATTTGTTTTTTCCTCAATTGTTTTTTCTTTGCGTCACTCAGTTTATCAAAATGAAAAACTTGAAATATCGCGTTATTTACGAGTACGAGTTCCACCGTGGCACCAGTGCTGCAGAAACGGCTCGAAGGATTAATGATGTGTATGGCGACGGTGCCGCAAAAGAAAACACAGTGCGTTTTTGGTTCCAACGTTTTCGTTCTGGAAATTTCGACCTGCAGAACAAGCCCCGTGGACGGCCGGAGACCAAAGTTGATAATGAAGAATTGAAGGCTATTGTGGAAGCGGATCCATCGCAAACCACATCCGAGTTAGCTGCAGGCTGCGGTGTTAGTGATAAAACTGTTTTAATCCACTTGAAGCAAATTGGTAAGGTGAAAAAGCTTGAAAGGTGGGTACCTCACGAATTGAGTGAAGCAAATCAACAAACGCGCGTTGACTGCTGCGTTGCATTACTCAACCGGCACAATAATGAAGGGATTTTAAATCGAATCATTACCTGTGATGAAAAGTGGATCCTGTACGATAATCGGAAGCGCTCATCGCAATGGCTGAACCCCCTGCCGAACCAGCCAAACCATGCCCCAAGCGAAAATTGACTCCAAAAAAGTTACTTGTGAGCGTTTGGTGGACTAGTGCTGGTGTCGTTCACTACAGCTTTCTTAAATCTGGCCAGACGATTACGGCAGATGTCTATTGTCAGAAACTGCAAACCATGATGGAAAAGCTAGCTGCTAAACAACCGAGGCTGGTTAATCGCTCTAGGCCACTGCTGCTTCATGATAACGCTAGACCACACACTGCACAACAGACGGCTACCAAATTAGAGGAGCTTCAATTGGAATGTCTAAGCCATCCACCGTACTCTCCGGACTTTGCCCCAACAGATTACCATTTTTTTCGAAATTTGGATAACTTCTCGCAAAGGAAAAAATTCAAATCCGATGCGGCAGTCCAAACCGCCTTCAAAGATTTTATTGATTCCCGTCCGAATGGTTTTTTTAGTAAAGGAATCGATGAACTACCTATGAGATGGCAAAAGTGCATAGATAGCAATGGCACATACTTTGATTAAATAAATATATTATAATAAAAAAAAATCGGCTTTATGTTCCTCCCATACTAAACGCCAATTTCATATGTAAGGACCTAATATTATATTTTTTATTTTTAATTTTCAATATCAATTTATTTACATTTTATATAACATTTATATAACAATTAGCCCAGTGGGTATGACACTGGCATCTCATACCGAGGGTTCCGTGTTCAATTCCCGATGAGGTCACAATTCATATATGTGATTACTCAAGCCTGGGTGTTTTGTGATATATTTCGCTTCTGTAATTAGGCCTCATGGAATGTTGAAGCGTTAAAATTAAAAACCAAAAAAAAAAGCAAATGTTTAAGTCATAAATAATAAATAAGTATAAAAATATATAAACAACATATTTTAAACACATCTATAAAATCATGCATATCAAAGATGTAGAAGAATTCTGCTTTGTAAAACCCTTTCAGACATGGAACAGATTAATATCCAAAGTGATATTGTTCAGCATAGCAGTAGCCTTTCCAACAGGCATAACCATTATAGTTACTAATAAATTGCAGAATATCAGTAATATTTCTTTCTTTTAAATGTAACATTATTTATTATTCGACTTTTTTTCACCTGCGAGTTTAAAACACATCACTGTAATAAACCGCAGTACAAACATTTTTGTAACTGTTGGGACTTCATTACAACATCGTCTTCTTTGTAAAGACTACAAGGTCTTGCTATTGCTATAGTTTCTCGCATACTATAGCAACACCAAGAGACTTCTGGATACAGTCGAGTCCCACCCAGGGCTGTTGACCTTACGATGATGAATGGAAGTAAAAAAAATGTACAATTAATTGTGTTTGATACATCTGTCTCATTGTGTATTAGTACGTTTATTAATCCTTTAATAAAATCAGTTAGTATTGAATTATTCTCTCTATTGAATTAGTCTCTTGTGTCATTGTGTAATTTTATGTTACGCAATTGCCTGATTTGTGTTCCAGCCGGATTTATGTGGTAGTTCTAAGATGTTCTTGTATTGTGTTGTTTTGTGTAATTTATTGATCATGTATTTTATCTCACCACAAGCAATCTCCTGTATAAGTTTAATTATTTTAAGCTTTGTTGGGCGTTTACGCAATAAACCTATGTTGATTCGTTAATTATTTATAACTTATTTGCCATTCCATTAGTTTTCTGGTAGAAATATATTATTGTGTTATTTATATTTAAATAAGAAATCATTTTCAGTTGTTACTTGTTTTTCTAATGACTGCAATGAATGGTTTCGAAAAATATATTTTTATGATGGTTAAACTTGCATAAACTATATTAAAAATGGCAAAAAAGGAGTGATGTTTCATTATCCCTATGGAGATAGGTGAAAACATCACGACGAAAAGAATCAGTGAAGAAGTGATTCCATATCTCGATTCATTATTCGTGTTTAGGACGACATAATACTCAACTTGGTTAAACAGTGACAGAAGGTATTAAGACAGTGATGTAGGGTAAAGATAGTAGATGAAAGTAGTTAAATGATAATAACGGGTATATTAAATACTGAATAGGTTACTATATTGCTTAGTGACTGCATTATAAAATTCCTTGGAAATACGTTACGTCAATGAGTTAGGGAAGAGAAAAGTGGGAGACACATGGGTGACTTAATCCAGCAGTGCAGAAAAAACGGAAATGATGATCATAGGTTTATGAATTTGTAGCGGTACCTGTTCAACCCTGTGCCATGTACCTATCGCCCGACCCAGAGTTTTGTTTATATTAACATAATAAAAATCTCCGCGATATAAACAAAAGGGTCGAGCTAGGGACTTGGCGACACCACACCAGTCGGGCCATTGCCGTGACACCAGGCAGATCTCCGCGCGTCATTTATTTCTTTGTTCGTCATTACATATTACTTGTTCACTTTAATTTGCTTCCGGGGCTTATCTCCGGTAAGAAATAAACAGTAACAACAGATCGCTCTTTCATTCCATCGACCTACGAATATTCCCAACAAATTGTACGGCTATACTTTACGTGAAATGTGCAGCAGAAGATAGGTGGACAATTGAAAGGCAATGCGGTAACGTTACTCTCCTTTTGTGTTGCTCAGAAAGATGTCACCTCTATCTGCTTCCACCAAGTGTACCTACAGATTTTTCAGAAACTTCATACAAAACCAAATAAAGGTTTTCTTTAACATGCAGGAATATTATGCTTTAGAAGACAGGGAAATTTTTTTTTAAAAGATTTGTTATCACTGGGATTGAACAAGAAAAAAGAGTGAGAGAGTGATTTCCAATAAGATGGACTGTAAATGGTACCCACTGCTTACCCAGGACCGTTCTATGAGTAAAAGCTTTCATTTCCATCCTACTCATTTGTCTCCAGGTTAACGTTTTTCTCAAACTACCAGGCAAGACCATATGGCCCCGCACCGGTCGTATGCAAGGTTGCGAGGCGGCACGGCCACCAAAAGCAAACCCATTCACAGTCCGCTGCAGTGCAAAAATATTTATTTATTAAAGGCAAAGATACAAACATAACATAAGTAAGAGTAACATGTTATTAGAAGTTAAAAATTATAAAGCAACGAAAGAAAAACAAACAAGAAGCATAATCTAAAAAATACAATATCAAGTAAATAGTTTACATAATATAGTAGGATACGTAAAGAATATGATGAACAACAAGATGAGAAAGAGTGAACGCATTGCAGTGCGGCGGCAGTGGCCAGGTAAGGCTAAGTAAAAACATGATACTCCCAATAAGGGGAATCAAAAAGACAACACAAGAAAATAAAGCAGGATGACTCTCGGCAAGGGAAGTTAGGACTGGCAGATATGTAGTCAATACAGAAGATTAGAAGAGGTCCCACCCTCAATGGTGACCCAAAACACCAACCAGAGTGGGCTGAAAAACTCCGAGACATGCCCGGAGCCTAGCTACTCGACGCTTTAAACGAGACCCAAAGAACAGAAGAAAAAAGTACGCGCTGTAGAAACACAAAAAAGGACCACGATCAATTACGAGCTCATTGACTTGGAAAGAAATATATAAGTTAATATTTAGATACTGCTAATTATAATATAGTTATCAACAGGTTTCTTTTATAACTATGAATAAACTAAATAATCATATAATTAGGTACGGTGTTGGCATACAAAAATTTATATATTATAAAAATATTAAAAATTATAAAGCTATTAATCTTATATTAACATGGAAAATATAAGGAGCTAGTGGATGGAATGTCCCAGGGAGGGGGAGAGAATTAAGATGACAAAGATGAGGATAATGATGCGGTAGATGAAGATATTCTTATATTCATTAATTACACCTACATGTTTCAGAAAAACCTTTCAATCATCGGAGTGTATAAATGTCAAAATATCAAAATGAATGATGTCTTTTGTTTCTTGGTTTTCTAAATTATTTAAATATTATTTTTAAATATTATTGCTGAAGTTCTTGATCACACAAAATTATTGAAATTTTTTTTTAAATTGGACTAGTAGTTAAATTTAAATGATTATTAATAATATTTTGTTTACTTTTACATGCTTTACTTATTTCTAATGATTCTATTTCAGACCAAAATTATTTATGTGTAACATAGAAAGTCCTTAATTTTGACCAAAACCGTGATCATTTTCTAATAAATGATTTGCGAATTCCGAAAAACCATGATAATTCGGACACGTCAAATGCTCTTTAACTCTTACATTAAAATTTCCACCGGTTTTTCGAATATAAAACGCTGTATAATTCATTAGGATATTTTGATATTTGTAAAACAAGGATTTTCCGAAATATGTAGATGTAATTAATGAATATAAGTAGATTAAAACAAATAATATATTTTTTTTTAAATGATAATCTACAAAGTTTCTCAATCAACTGAAAAACTAAATACATAAGTGGTAAAGCATGGTTCGAATGACGCGAATCGTAAAAGTTCGAGGAAAAACAATCGAAAAATTTACGCCAATACAATATTGGTATACGAAACATCTGGTGAAAGTGAATTTTCATTACCACTGCAGCAGGGAAAAATATCTTTAAGTTTTATATTTACGAGCGGGGCGGGGGTGGGGGTAGCGGTCTCGGTGCCAGAAATCTCCGAGTGGCCGAGCACCGAACAGTCATTACAGCCCCGCGGAACACCGCGGCTCGATGCAGTTAGGCGAGTAACAAATGAAACGGACGGTATTTTATGATGCACTACCTCCTACATAGATAATCCAAGCAGCGCGCGTAGGGCCACCCCCCACCGACAGGCAGGTGTTGGCAATAGGCTTGTTCACATTAACACTGTCGCAGATTCTAAAAATGGAACTGGAATACTCTGAAAGAAACTCGTATGCACCAAAATCCGCCAGAAGTTTCTAGAACTCGAGCGATTTTCGAGGAAATGCGCGCCAGAACCAGTTGTTATTCTGACAGAAGCGGAACCAAACAGAAGCGATTGAAGGTATAAGCGGCGATTCAGTGTGGCCAGCGAAATACATTACGAGAGTACCTACCGCGCGTTTAAAAGTGAATAGTGCGATCTCAGACAAGTGAATATTTTAAGACGAAACTCTTATAAACTACTAAAATATCACGTAATAGATAAACGCCGATTCATCAGCACTGAACTGATATAATTAGGGCAAAGATTTTAGGCTTATGTTGATAGAATTTTATAATAGATAGTAGCAGAAATTTACCTGAGATGGACCTCAGTTTTGTTTTGACACTTTGATCTTGAGATGTGAGAACTGTGAGATCACTGATTGTCATTGGCAAAACACGACAATTATCAAGTAATCAACGTTCTTTTTATTGGTAACAATACGTGAGTACTATATTCACCTATAGTCACCAGCAACTATTTGTTCTAAAAAGTTTGGAAAACAGAAAGCATTGAATAACGAACAACTTTCCAGTTATATAAGTACCTAATGGATGTATCTACAATTAACAATTAACGCGGTTTTTTTACACCAAAAAAATATTAAAACGCATAATCTAGTAGTGATTAACAAGCGAAGCATTCGCAAACTGAAAATAAATTAATCTGATAGTCCATACTACTGATCACAAAACATTAAAACTGTTTTGATTAGAGTTATGGAAACGGTTTACATGTTGTTTTTAAACGGAGAAAAGTATAATGTCAATAAAATGGCCTTATAATGAAAAATTACATTTTCTTCTTCATATGCCTTCACACTGAGATTATGGGCGTTTCAGACAATGAACCTCTTTCTGAGGTTAAACAACCAAAAAAAACTACTTTATACCTACATCTACGCTGCTTTCTCTCTTCTCCTGTATGATATCGTTCGAAGCGTGGTCGAAGTATGCAGCATTTTTTCTTTTGATAGTTGTAACGGATTCCGTTGGCTTATTTATGCCAACGTTAATAATGCATTCAACACAGGAGATCTCAAGTGTATGTCGATAGACTCTTATCCTAAGTGTTTCCAGCCTCTCAAAAAATGTAATATATTGCCTTTGAAGAAATATAATAGTGGTGATTTTTGGTTTGATAACAATAAAATAAAAGATTTTTTCGGATGGAAAATATCTAGGGGCGGCCCTAAGCGGACTCCCAATTTATTTGCTGTTGTATTAAATTTTGAATGCATCAGTGTTTTGCACTACCTGATGTCGGCGGGCTTTACAGTGAATTGTTAGAAGTTTTCATTAATTTTCTCGAAAATCATTTCCTCAACATCATACTAAAACCGGGAAAACAAACCTAATGTCCATTTTAAACATGAATAAAATAAGAACGTATCAGCAGTTATTTGGATATCTCCACTCCATATATGAGTACTGTAACGTATATGAGTGACGTCTATCTGATGAATGAGAGTGACAGACGGCATGGAAGAAAGAGAGAGCGGTTATTATAAAGCGAGAGGCGCCATTTTGCAGGCTCTCTCATTACGTAGCCACCGCGACATTAATATTACTCCTATTATACTATAGCCAAACTGTTGTCACTTGTAAACCACTAAAATAACTGGAAGCCGACAACGAGTTTCATTGTTCTTATCCATAAACACGAGAAAGAACATTACACGTACTAAATACTTTAGATGTTTGAAGCTAGTAAATATTTAGTAAAATAAAATGAAAAGATATACATATATTTCATATAGTTTGGACTGGATTGCGACAATACACAATTTGTTTGGATGATTTCAATTTCTTTAATCGATGTCAATTTGCTACAACCTCAAGCAGTGTTTCGATGGTTGATGGAAAATAAGCAACGTGATGTCTCATCAATAGAAAACTACCTAAAAATAACATGCGCCGTCAAACAATTAGTTACAAATCTGATCTAACGGATTCGAATTTTGCGTACTTTACAGTAAAACCTGATTTTGTAGATAAACATTTGTAAAGAGATTTTTCATTACTGAAATTAAGCATTATTTAAAAAAAAATAGATGCATACATATAAAGTTGTGTTAAAAAATATTGATGAATTTTTAATAACTGAAATTATTAATTGTGTAACATATCAAAATTTACATAACTCATATTTTATAAGGACACTCAGCATTAGGTACATGTGTCGGTTAACTTCTATGAAAAAATGAAATATAGGAATATATAGGAAGGTATACAAGTATTTCATGAGCCGTAATCAGTTTGTTTTAACAATGAATGAAAATGACTTTAATTTTATTATAAGTGATTCTCGAGGTTTTTATAATTAATTTGGTAGTGTACACATATCAAAATAATTATATTAACTGACACAATTAAAAAACGTCAACTAAACGTAAAACTAATGTGAAGAAAAGCTCTGAATTTCTTTTCCATTTGGTAGTAAAAAAAGTATGTTAAAAGAAGTCCGGTTGATAAGTGGTTGTTTATAATTTTAGACAGGACTTTCAATTCTCAATATTGTGTATTTATTTGAACTTTACAAGAAAATAATTATCAATAGGCGCGTAGTGACGTAATAGTTCTTAGTGATAGTATTTTAACCGGTGACACACGGTTATTCGAGCATTGTATCTAATTGCGTCGAGGTTGGAAACTGATTTTTTGCTATTCAATGGGCAACCATCAGTGCTGTACAACAAATATATCTTAGTTATCCGATACAAATTCTAAATAACTGTACGGAAAATAAGCGGTTTAACCATCACTAATAGTTTCATAGTTATGCCGTGATCGTTGGATGGCGCCCCGTGTCCGTTTCTCCATATAAGTAAAATCAAAGAATAATAGCACATTTAATGTTATTTGGTAATATTCTCAAACAAAAGCACAAGAAGATTTTTTATAACCAATTAAGTAGTACGATATTCTGTTATAGAGGAAATGTCAGAACTAATACATTAGCAAACTCTGTAATCCCCAGACTACACTCATAAGGGATTGAAGAATGAACATGCGGAGGTAGTCGACATTTTTGCTGATAGTATAACTGTGTAAAGGACTAAATTGAAACGTCTCAACCAGATGGTAATACTCGTAGATAAATAAAATTTTCTTTTTCTTCTCCCTGTTTAAATTTCTCTTGTTAATTTACACAAATCTATTATATGTACTTGAATATTTTTAACTGCATATCTGTCTTATGTGATTTTTATTTTTATTTTATATTTTGCATATTTTGTAAAAGCCCATAAGGGCGTTAAATAAATAAATAACCTAAAAGTTTTCTATCCTGAATATTAGGGCGGCCATGAATTTGTACAGGTACTTAAGTCTGCCATAAGAGTCAGGGGGAGAATTTTTCAGGATGCCACATAATGCACTTCCTGCAGTTTAATCGTCAGACGAGAAACGGATGGACAAGACAAAAATGGTCCTCATGAAGGGAAACACTTATAATTAAAAGAATTTTTGAGTAGTCGAATGGGCATCTGGATACATAAAAATCGAGGGTGCCTGTTCTGTAACCTAGTATGAAAGAATTAAATTTAAACGCTTTCGAAATGTAAAAAAACTTTAAACAGAGTTCATCAAAATTGTAATCAACACATAAATAAAAGCAATATAAAAATCATGTGTCAGACTGAAAAAAAACTGCTTACTTTAAGATAGTCGCAATAAAAATATTTATTTTTGTATTCAATCTTCAATCAATAAGGGAATAAAACCATCTGATAAACACGCTGCATATAATGTGGCTATATTTATTATAATAAATATTGTATATTTAGAAGAAATTCACGACAGTAAATAACCCATTTTTTCCTCACGGAGTGCTGAGGGTTAATAAAGTATTATTAATTTTTTCAATTGGTTGAGCAACATTGTAGATTGACATTAAAAAAAATATTGATTATTTTATTTGTATATATCTACTTTTATGTGAGTTTTTTTTCACCAACATGTTTCAGAAATTACCATTCCATCACCAGGGTGCTGTATAA